>CATIWF010059604.1:0-19323 GCA_949630135.1 Balakata baccata | reverse complement strand
ACCCATTTTGCATAAGTTGGGGCATACTGAGCAAGTTGTAAGATAAAGCAAGAAAATACAAGGCATGTTGAATCTCTTGTATGCCTCTTTTTGTCTTGATTTCCTTCAACTTGAATTGAATCTCCATTTCCCAAAATAAGTTTTGTTTTGATTGAACCATCAAATGAAGTAAAGAGATCAAAATTACTGGACACGTGATAAATGTAGCCACTGTCAATCAACCATATCAGGTTATTAGAATGTTCCTCCTTGTGTGAAGCCATAAACATTCTTACTTCTCTCTTTTGCATTTCTTTAGTAAAGTTAGCTTACTGACATGGTGGTGGCTAATTTGAAACTTGATGAGCATACTGAGGTTGTTGAGCTTGCTTTGCTCTGTAAAATTTTTCCGTGTGACCAATTTTATTGCAATGTTTATACTGATATACTAGTTTATTCTTGAACTAACAATCAGATTTAGCATGATTTGTTCTTTTGCAAGTGCCATATGGTGGATAATTTATTGGTTTGTTCATCTCCTTGCCTTGATCCATTGCTTTTTCTTTATTCTTAGAGTTAAATAAAACCTTCTTTTGATTCTTGAAATTACCCTTCTTTCCTTCGTGCCTTGCTTGAAATGCATTCTCCATGTGTTCCTCAGATTTGATGGAAGATCTTTGCTCATGACCCTGTAACTTACTTATGAGCTGAGCAATGGTAAGTTTTTTTTAGATCACATGATTCTTCAATTGCTGTAATGTTTGCCTCATATTTTTTAGAAACACTAATCATAATTTTTTCAACAACTCTCTAATCATTCACAACTTCACCATAGGGGCTCATTTGACTTGCAAGTTCCATAAGCCTAGTAGAGTAATTATTAATTACTTCTTGATCTTTCATCTTCAACATCTCAAATTCTCTCTTTAAAGTGAGAAGCTTTATTGACCTTACCATTTAGCCACTTTCAAACTCTTCTTGAAGTTTCTCCATACTTCTTTTACAGATTGGTAGGTCATGATCCTTGAAAATATTGCATCAGACAAGAGAAGTTAGGGCTTTATATTTCTTTGCATTTTCTTCTTCAAATTTTTTTATTTGGGCCACAATGGGATCTCTATCAAAAGGATGAGGATCTGAATCATCTTCAATTGATTCCCATAAATTCATTGCCTTCAAGAAGATTTGATCTTTACCACCCATATTTGATAGTTCTCACTATTGAAAATTGGAGGACCAATAAAAGGAAAAGAACTTGAAGCCATTTCCTACACAAATCTGAAATGATTTTTTATATAAAAAAAAAAATCACAGCCCTTAAGATTAATCTCTAATAACACTGTTAAAAATGAGAAATTTAAGGAAACTAAGAAAAGAAATTTGCAGCAAAGTTGCACACAAGCAAGAGGAAATAAAAATCAAAGTGAAAAATGAAATATGGAAATCTGAAGATAGAAGAGAAGTAGGAAAAATGGCAGCAAGTAAAATGCAAAGCAAATTTGTGGTATAAGTCATTTCATCATTTCCAATGGACTTCAATATATACAGGTAGCTATTAACAAAAGTGTTATAACACTCTCCCATGCAGCAGAATAAATCCTATTATATAGGAGAATTATATCTAACTATGTTTGGTTAAACCTTATTATATTATGTCCAAATTAAAACTTTTCTAATACTGCGTGCAGGAAACTCACATGATAAGCTTCTAAAAGCTTAGTGATACATAGAATCATAAAAATTATTGCATGCCATATACATATATAACATGACATTCAAACATCACTCATAAGTATTCTTATATAAACTTTAGTCATTTCATTATCATGATCATGCCAATCATATTATAATAACAATAAGATTGCATACCTGGTAAGCGGAAGCTATAATCTTGTAACCATATTGAACTTATATCATTTCATACTTACCATTATTTTAACATTCAATTGTCCAACTACTTGACACAAGGACTATTTGGATATGAGTTGTAAATAGGAGCATTTTCATAAACTTGGGCCATCTTATTCATATGTAAATAGGAGCATTTTCATAAACTTGGGCCATCTTATTCATATGTCTCTGAAAACTTATTCGAGCTCTTATGTCAAGTGAGCTCTCATAAGCATGGGCTAACTTGACAAGTTAGGCGCACTCTCTTGAGCTTGAGCCAACTTGATTGAGAAAGTAAATGATTGTTACTAATAAGGACAAGGGTACTCTCAGAAGCTTGGGCCACCTTGCCCAAAACGCATAGAAGGTAGACTATGGTACCATAAAAACCCTAAATAGCATATCATCTATCATAATGCTAGTCCTAGTACGAATAACGGGCATTTTAATCCTTTCAATTTCTTAACGTCTCATGACATGTTTTACTTGTGTCACATTATTCATATGATCTCATATATCGATTACTGATGTATACATTTATTACATCAATAATTCACACCTTTAATCATTATCAATACGAATATCATATCATACTCACAAAAATTTATTCATATGCACTTGGTAGGGTTAATCATGTCATTCCACATTCCATATATTTTACATGATTTGCATCACTTAATAGTTCACTACATATCATAAGCAATGTATACATCATATATAGCCATAATCATGCTTTTATGTATATTCTTCATAAAAACCATTCTCATGAAATAATTCACATGTATTTGTTCATATCAACATATAATTGTGTCATATATATCATTTGTTCATGTATGCCTTCATATTCATCAAACCACATTTATCTTTTTTCTATATAATTTTATGCTCATAAATATCACCTCATCAACCATATTCATGCGTATCAATACCAAGCATATAAGCTTTAATCATACAAGGATTTTATGCCAAATATAGACATTTAATCATAATTCATATTATGTATTTTATAATAATTCACATTAACATTTTATCGTAATAAAATACATAGTCTCAATATTTATAAAAATTCATACAATTCATGTGACAAATACTCATGGCATCAACAGTCTATATATTATATCATCATCATATTAAACCCGCTACTAATTCATGAATTCCTTCTCATATAATTTTAACCATTTTCGATTACAAGTATTGCTTTAATTAATGTCGAACATAATAATTAATCACATATCATCATCTTATTATCTTATAAAATTCTTCATGACACCATTCTCATAAAATCATCATCAAAATAATTTCATTCTGACATAATTTAATCACATTCATTCACAATTTATTTCCAACTAATCTTGTTCAATTATCACATAAATTCGTGTCTCACAATTAAGATTCATAACACATTGACATGGCATAATTAAATCATTAAATTTCAGGGTTACTGTAACCCTGCACGATCATGTCTAAATGACACGCCCGTACGGGTGGGTGTAGTGTGCTGGTGGTAGAACTGCTAATCAGTCCTCTAAATAAATAAATATATTTTAGGATACGATAAATTTTCACTGTGTTCCTAAATCTTTTCAGTATTTTTAACAATTTCCAGTCTCAATCAATTAATCAATCAAGCCAACAAATCAATCCATATCACACTACATAAATTGTACATAAACCAGTCTATTATTTAGCAATAATAATCTACATGTCATTCCTGAAATTCCAAATTAATATATCACAGTAATTAAATCTTGTGGCATTCAATCACATTCCAATAAAATTTCACAGATTCAATCACACAAAAGTTATGGTAAATTTAAATGATTATATTCAGAGACCTTTTATGGAGCCACAAGTTTCCATATAAAAAATCTCGCTCGGTGCAGTGGTCGATTCCACCAATCGAATCATTGCCTAATACAAAAATATTAATCCATGGATTAACAAATCTTAATCTATGTTAAAATAAAATTTCTTATTTCTGCAAAACCAAAATCTATCGATGAAAATCTAAAAGAATAGAACGGATTACTTACTGAGTTTACTAAGAAAATAGAATATACTGGAATAAATTAGCACTGATAATCTTGACCTCTTGGTGAAATGTGGGAAAATGATGATTGAAATTTTTAGGAACAAGAAAAAGTCTCTCTGTCAAAAGTGAGTAGGGTCCACGGCTGGAAGGATTGACCTGAGTATTTATAATGGGACTGTGTAGGGTTGTGGGAGAATAAAATATTCCATTAAAGGAAAAATAACACAGGCGTGCAATGAAATGGCCAAGCTCAACATGAGGTCGTGCAAGGTAGGTGCAGGTGTGCTAACAAATAAATTTCCTATCTTTTTCTTTTTTTAATATAATAGAATATGATAATATTATTTCTTTTTAACATAATAATTATAATTATTTTTATATTATATTATATTTTTTTCCTTTTATCTTGAATTTCTTTTTACATTTTTTTAATAAATTTCCCTTTTAATAATCTCTTAATGATTATTTCTTTTTAAATCTGATTTAAATTCTTTTCATTTCCTTGTACGTCCAATATTCCGTGCTAACTCCTAAATTGTAAATCATGGGCGTTACAAGTATGTAGTCCTATATTAGCAACATATCTATCAAAATACAAAGAGTATGGATGTCCATACTTTACCACAGACAGAAAAATGTCAACTTAAACTTACATTTCGCAAATATATCAGCTAACTAAACTAACCAAAAAGAAAATCAAAATACTTGATTTTGAACTTAATGTTCTCAAGAAAGTCTCAAAGTCTCAATGGTCTCATTCCAAAATCTCTTCCTCTTCTTTTAGAGAAACCCTAAATTTCACCGATTCATGGCTAGTTGAAATCAAGCCTTCCTCCTACTTTATTTTTGCTTTTTTTCTTTTCTTAATTTAAATTTTTCTCCCTTTGCCCAATTAGACTTTTCTCTTTTTGCCGAAATCTCTTTTCTGTTAACAGTCTTTCGGTAAGTTTCTTACTAATGGAAATTCTTACGTCTAGTGAAAAGAATTCTATTGACAAGCTGTTTAAATGATGACATCAAGGTTTGAAGATAATCTGCAAATTTTATGCTACAAAATCTGATAAGTTTTTTTGAAATTTATAATGTTTTTTGAATTTCAATTTGGTAATCTTTGTAATTTTCTCCTATAAAAAGCTATCTCCTATAAAAAGTTATCTTCAATGAATAAAATACATCCATTTTCCCTCAAATTTTCTATTATTTTTCCTACTTTACCAATATTGTTATCATAGCCATAGCTGGTCTGATGAGATATGTGAGTTTGAGAGAAAACAAAAGAGTTTCCTATAGAAAACTTTAGCCCTCTTTACCACAAATAAAATGGCAACCGACAGCTATGAAGCATAGACACGGTAAAATAGGGGAGAGACTGTGTGTCAGACATATGGATATATGGATACGTATAGGATACATTGCAAATACGTGTCTAATATGCCACATGACGTATTGTTGACCGGATAGGAGATTAAAGGTTTTGGACATGGCTGAGACACGACTGGAACACGGCTAGAGCATGATTGGGACAAGGTTAGGACATGACTGGAACACGGTTGGGACCGGAACTTCACCATTCCTTCTCTCCAAATCTGAAGCTAGATAACCAAGCAAAAGAATTGGAATCTACCATTACCAATTCTACCAGAAAAGACCAAATCTTGATGATAAATGAACTCAAAATAAAAACTAGAAAGAACGAACAAGATAATT
Organism: Balakata baccata; assembly: GCA_949630135.1. Classification (NCBI taxonomy): domain Eukaryota; kingdom Viridiplantae; phylum Streptophyta; class Magnoliopsida; order Malpighiales; family Euphorbiaceae; genus Balakata; species Balakata baccata. The sequence continues at coordinate 13,715 of CATIWF010059604.1, read as the reverse complement.
CAAAGTAAACCCCTCAACAATTTAGTCATTTCTCAAGCTCAAACATATGGGTAGCAAAGAAAGAGAATGAGTAAATGTAGAAAGAAAGAATAAAAATAAACACAAAGAGGAAGTGAGGGAGTTAGAAAAATTACATGTGTTTAACTTGAAAATTGAAGCAAAAATGTGAAGAAAGTACGAGCATTGTAATGCCCGATAATTAGGGCCTAGTAGAATAAGTATGAGTAACATACATAGAAACTTATATTATGAATAAAATTGAATAAATAATTAAATTTCAGTTCAATAGAGACTAGATATATGAAAAAAAAATGTGAAATTAATAATAGAAGATAAATTAGTTTAAAAAAATTTAAATTTAATTAATTAATTATAATTAAAAGAAAAATAAATAAAGAAAGAATTAAAAAAAACTAGATAGCCAAAATCGGTGAAAACAAATTGTGGGGTATAAATAGGGTGGTTCTACATTCTTATATAATTTTCTTTCCATTATTCTTCCTCACATCACCTACCAAACCCATTCTTCTCTCTCTTCCCTCATGTTTTGCATCAAAATTCACTCCAAAATAATTTATTTGTGGTAAGTAATCTTCCCTCTATTGCTCTTAGGTTATTTAGAGTTATTAGGGCTGTGTAATGACAGTATTTTGTATTCTGATTTTGATGATCATAGAAATCAATTTTTGAGAAGTATTAAACATAAAAGTTGTAGATTTATGTCTTATAATTATAGATATATAAATTTTTTTGCATGATTTGGTCTATAGAGAGAAATATGTATAATTTACAGAAACTGGTTTCTGGAAATGTATTAATAGGATACCTCACTTTATTGGCTTGTTTTGATCATCTTAAGTGCTGAATTTGTGAAAGCTCAAAACATAAAAATTGTAGCCCTATGTGTGCTCTAGCTTTCTACTAAGTTTCGCATATATCCATCTTGTTTAGGCTGAGTTATTATAAAATTAATCATGATTTTCCTTTAATTGAGTTGCTTATGGTGTCAGTAAAGCTTTAGTAAATTCGTATTTATTTTTGGACTATTTGTAGGCTGAATTAATTAAAGTATAAAATATAAATGTTTTAGTCCTATGTCTTAGCTAAATCTCTGTAAAAACCACACCTTAAAATATTATGTATTTTGTGAGTTATAATTATTAAAAAATGCACTAGTCAGTTGTCACTCTAAGTTAAATCAGTTACATTTTCCCTATCAATTGAGGACTTTAGAGACTGAATGAGTAAAAATAGTGAACATGAAAAATGTTCTAAATTAACTTGCCTAAGGTTCCAAATTTTCATAACAATTTGATGCATACATTGGAAGATATGAATTTTTAATTTTAGTGTCTCTAAACTGTCCAGGGGCAGAAGAAATAACAAATTTTGCAATTGCACTAAAAATTGTGTAATGCTCCAAAAATTATGAAATTTTAATATGTTGCAGTTATGTGTTAAATTTAATTAGAAATAAGAATAATACAAATTGGACATATATAGTGAAAGTTATATAATTAATGGTCATAAAGGGTCAAAGTACCACTTAGGGAAACTTTAGTTATTTATTTAAAACTAAATTAAGAATAAGTATTTAACAATATATTAATCCATTGTATTTCCAAATTAGGTCATCAACAAGCAGAAGAGCTACAAAAATAGGCAAACTCCAAATTTTGGATTTTAAAAAGAGCTCAATTAAGGTTTACACATATAGGCATTTTAGTTTGCTCTAATTGTATGATTGTGTGTATATATGACATAAAGCATGCATTGAAATAATAAAATTTTATATTATGGTATAATTATGATTATGAGATAATGTTTAATAGTTGAAGTATATAAAATATGTTGAAAATTGAGTGGAATGATTATGTGCTTAATTAATGGTAATACATGATGAAATGGCATGTTAATATATGATTTTTAAATAAATTGTGAACATGTGATTATGTTTATGAAATAAATCAGTAATAGCTTTATTTGCTCATTTCTCTACTTGAGGGCCAGCTTAGGATAGATGGTGCACCATTAAAGGGAAATACGGTACCGACTTAGTTATAAATTTTAACGATAGGGAGGCCTAGGCTCATGGAGCACCCTGTATCCTATTATATACAGATAATGTTACACTCAGTCAAGCTGGCCTAGGCTCAAGGAGCGCTCTTGATTGGAGCTATTGGTGAATAGGGTAGTCTAGGCTCATGGAGCGTTCCTATTTCACACCTCATATTCAGATAGTCCGAGAACGAGATTTGGGCAATGGTGAATAAACTGTAAAATGAAATATGAGAATTAATTATGTATATTTGAAATAGAGTAAGAAATAATTGTGTGATGTATTTTGAAAATATTGTGTGGAGTAGCATGGTATAATTAGTGAACGCGTGATATGATATGTTAAATGGAATTGTTTATAATTTAGTATGACAAGTTAAATAAATAATTGATATATGTTGTTAGTAAAATATGTTAACCTTGAATATTGACATGCTACTTGCATATTTATTGTGAAATATATGTCATCCATTTGTGTGACTGCATGAGAAAACTGTAATACTTATATGTACCACTAAGCTAGAGATAGCTTAGCGTGAGTTTCTCTCATGCAGGTTCGGGAGCTTAGAGATAGTAGATTTCAAAAGTTGACCAGAGAAAACAAATCCTATCTTAGAAGAGACATTGAGACCCGGTTTGTGGGTCAACAACATTATACTTTACTATTTTGTTTATAATTATGCATGTGGGCTAATAAACATGTCATATAAAGTAAAAGAATATGTTTTATATTTTGATATAACATTTAGTATATGGTTACATATGAGACTTGTAAACCGTATATAGGTTTAAATTAATAATTATGATCATGTGATATATAAATAAATGAAATAATGATATAAGATGATAACTAATACATCACGCTTAATTAGAATTATATATTTATAGATTAATTTATTAATAAGGAAAAATATATTATAAATTTTAGATCGGTGTATCCAACTAGTCACGTGACATTGCACTTATATAATAAGATTATTCATATTATATAAATGAGGTGTTACAAGCATAGAGTCCCTGGTTCCCACCATTGGAAAAGGAAAAGAAAACCCTAACGACATAATAGAGAGAGCTAACCTATGTTTAGGCGAACCAATGAAGAGAAATTTGATTCCCTTATCATTAGATTGAAGTGAATTTTGAAGAGTTAAATGGATTACTGAAAATTTTTCATATCTCAAGAATTTATAGCCATGAGAAGTGAGAGTCGGTGAGACAGAATGCTGGGTTGAGTCTATGATTGCCCAGTCTGCTGTCGCTTTCGCTAGTTTGCTTTCCTCAAGGCCTACTAGAACTGTCGATCTTATCAAATGTGTGAATCTCAACTGTCTATTCTTGGTGTTAACTAGTTACTAATGGATACAATTACTTTATATATATTGTAGAAATATTTTTCTTCCTTATCCGGGAAAGAAATTCGTGTAATGTAAATAATTATCTTATTAAAATGAAAAATAACATGTTTATTTGGTAATAATAAGTACTATATAAAATATAACATATTTATTTTTATTCAAACAAAATATTATGACAATAACTTAATATGTAACATTGTAAGTTCATTTAATTTATTTAAAAATGAAATTTTATATTATAGTTAATTTTTTTGAAAATAAAATAATAATTAATTTCTTAAAAGTATTCTATGTCCAAAATTCAAAATTGAGACAAATAATTTTTAATATTTTATCTCAGATAAATTCTAATGTTATAATAAATCATTCCTAAATTTTATAGAAATAAATTTATTATAAATTTATGTTTTTTTGTTTCTTTAATTGAATTTCTCGTCATGTTTAAATTTTGTATTTTTTAATTGTTTTTTATTATTTTATTATATCGTGTCTCTACTGTATCCATGTCCTAAATTTTTAGAATTTATCGAGTCTCCATGTTCCGCCCTATCGTGTCTTCGTGGTGTATCTGTATCAGTGCTTCTTAGATTGGCAATATTTCATTGATTGCCCGACAAATTTTTTCTAGGAAATATTTCTTAGTTTGGTATATTTTGTAAAAGTAAATCCCTTTTTGGTGTTGTTTTTTTTTAAAAAAAATTTCAAAACTAGTATAGTTAGAGCTGTGTTGTGTCGGTTTGAGTGGCGCACTGAGCAGTGCACCACTTGTGTGCTGGCCAAGTGCCGAGCGCATAGAGCGGTGTGCCACTCTAGTGCACCAATTCAAGTGGCGCACTGCTCAGTGCCAGCCATGTGTCCCACTGGAATCTACCCTCCACCCCTCAGTTTCTAGCTTTTATCAGCAAAACAATATTTCTCAGCAAAGAGTAGAGTTTCGAGCTTTTCTTAGCAAAACAATATTATTGAGCAGAGTTTTTGAACAAAAAAAATAATGGCCCGTTAATCACTGAATGATAATTTATTCTCTGACCAACTTTTACTAAATTATGCAGAATTCATTTATACATGTGAATCATTCAAGATTTGATATAAACACTTCTTGCCCTAATAAACCATTCAACACACATCTTTCCCTAGCAAAATCATTCTCAACTTTATATTTTCGATCAAGTTTCATATTTCTCTCCATGTATTCTCATTTCTTCTTATTCACTCACACAAATTAAAAAAAAATTCTCAATTTCATATTTTCTCTTAAGTTTCATATTTCTCTCAACTTACCCTCATTTCTTCAGATTCAATCACACAAATTCTTTTTAATTTCTTCTTTTAACTAGAGATCATTTCTTTACTTTTTAGTTCAACAACCTCCTCAAAGGTTAGTATTTCTTATTTATTTAAAATATTTATTAAACATATTATTTATTGTATTAAATGTTTTAGAATATATTGTATTGTAATATGATATATATGTAGAAGAGATGATTTTTTGTGTAAATAAATAATGAAAAATATTAAGATAAATTTTGAAAAATAAAATTCTTAAAGTAGATATAGGTTGAAAATTAAATATTTTATGGTATATAAAATTTTAGTATTAAATGGCTAAAAATAATTATGTAAAATTAGTATGGAAATGAGTTAGCATTAGTAGATAAATATTTTTAGCTACTTAAATTTTTGTAGTAATAATAATAATAATAATAATAATAATAATAATAATAATAATAATAATAATAATAAATGTTAACTTATTATATCTTTATTATGATAATGAGGTAATAATTTATTTTTATAAGGAATTTATTATATATTCTGAACCAATATTTATTTTTATATGTTTATAGGAGATTGTTTGTGATTGTGAAATAAAGTTGAAAAAGTAAATGATTTTATCCGTGGAGTGGAGGTTAGTAATTTTAATTGTATGGTTTTTGGCACGATGTTTATTATTTTTTTGTTATTTATTATCTTTATGAGTATAATATTTGTTGTAGTGATTAAATATAGTTGTTCATAATAAAATAATGATTAGTAGTTATGATGGTAATAATAAAAATGTAGAAATAATATGTTATAGCAATTATTAAATTTTTATTACGATTATTGAATTAAATAAAATTAATAAATTAATAAATTAATAATAATAGTTAGAATTTTAAGAGAAAAAAATCTCAATTTGTAATAATAATAGTAATAATAACAATTATTATTATTATTATTAAAAAATATTTTTACTTAAGATTAATAAAAAGGAAATTTAGAGTAAAATTTAGGAGAGATATTTAATTAAAAATATACTTCATATTCAATAGTCAGTACCCATCAAATTGGTAAGATATATGTCAAGCTAATGCAACCTCATATTAAAACACAAATTTATAATAAAGTTAATTAATAATGAATTATACAGAATTCTAGAAATAATAATAATAATTATTATTATTTTCAATTTTTACTGTTGTGTTAGTTGAATTATTATTGTTTAGAATTTTAACTGTTTGAACAATGAAAAAATAGTACAATGCCTTCAATACCGTTTATGGTAATTCATTGGGATGACGAGATAATTTATACTCAAGTTGGTGGTACTTGTGTGAACGAACATGCAAAAATTGTTACTTTAGATGAAAAATTATGCATGAAAGTTTTATTGTATGAGATTCAAAGAACTTTGAATTTGGATAGTAATGCAGTTATCAAAAAAAAATTATATGGAGCTCTAATGTGTAATCGATGTGGAATTTTATTTTTTTACTTATACAAATATGGGAAGAAAATGAAATTGCATTGATGCATCAAATTGTTAGCCAATTTCCTAGCTTACAATTTATTGAATTGTTTATTGAGTTATCTTTTGGTGGGACAATTGAACAACATAATATTAGAGGATGTGAATATGCAAATCCAAGTTTTTTTGAAATGGGTGGGTCTAGTCATCATGAAGATGATTTGAATATGGGTGACTTTAAAGATTATGATGATTATGAGGAAGACGATGATATCGATGATAATAAAAATGAGGAGGATAATACTGATTTTGATGAGGATGATAAAGAAAACTACTATGATGAGGATGAAAATGAAGAAGAAAATAAATATGATCAGTTAATTGAAAGTGATCGTAGAGCTGAATATGTGGTTGATAGAGATCATTGGACACGCATAAATAGTCATGACATATACGAGATGGAAATGAACAGAAATATACTAGATTTAGGTATAATCTGAGATTCTTTAAAGGAGTTTTACATAGGAATGAAATTTGATTCAAAGGAAGATGTGAAGGCTGTGGCAAAGGTGTACTCAATGAATGTCAGACGACAATTTAAAAGTTGTGAATCAAGATCAAGTACAATCACCATTTTTTGCAATATTGGAGAAGGATGTGATTAGAGATTGCAAGCCTAGAGGAAAAAAACTAGTGTTTGGTAGATAACTCAGTACAATGGTCCTCACACTTGTAGTGCTCTTGGAGGATCACAAGACCACATGAATTTTGACTCTAAGTTGATATTAGGCTATATTAAGAGCATATTATGGGAGCAACCTAATATTATGTTGAAGGCACTTATTGAAGACATGAGGGACAGATTTAACATAATTTCCTCATACAAAAAAGTATAGTATGCAAAGTAGAGAGCTATTGGAGAATTGTTTGAAAATTGGGATAATACCTATTTACACTTATGTGACTTTCTGCATAATGCATGCATTAGAAATAGAAGTTCTTTTTGGAATATTGAAGGTGAGGCATACATAGTCAATGGTCGTCTTGTTGAAGACGTCCGTAGGTTTAAGCAAATGTTTTAGGTGTACAAGCCACGTATTAAAGGTTTCAAACATTGCAAGCTAGTTCTCTATATTGATGGAATATTTTTATATGAAAAGTATAAATGTGTTCTTTTAATTGCTCAAGTTATAGATGGTAATAATAAAATATTACCAATTGCATTTGCTCTTGTGGAGAAGGAAAACAAATAAAATTGAGAATACTTTATGAATCTACTACGTTATACTGTTTGTGATAGCCGTAATGATGTGTATTATTTCTGACAGTTAAATAGGAATCAAACATGCAATGACTCAGGAATTATGGCATCAAAATCCATATAGATATTGCATTCGTCATATTACTTGCAACTATAATACTAAATCCAAGAATCAAAGTATAAAAAAATTGGTTGAACAAGCAGGTACATAAATTCGTATAAATGATTTTCATCATTAATTATTTAATGTTGAATATAGTAATATATGGGTAACTTGATAACTTTAAAAAATGAAATTTGTTAATGCTAGGTAACATGCACCAAAAGCGAAAATTTAAGAAGTTGATTAAGAGAATTGAAGTGAGGGACCCTGATTCATTTGCTTGGTTAGAAAAAATCTCTCGATGCAAATAGGCATTAGCATATGATGCTGGATATCGCTATGGTGTGATGACCACAAATTATTTTGAATCCACTAATTTGATGTTGAAGAAAATTAGGTCTATGCCTATGACCACAATGATGCATATGTTGCTTGAGAAGCTAGTTGAATTATTTGATGAACATCGAGTTAGATATTCACAAGCACTTGTAAATAATTATCAATTCACTCCTAAATGCATAGAGATATTGAAGCATCGAGTGCAGAAGGCTCATGGTTATCAAGTTAGGTCATATGACAAAGAAAATAATATATTTGTGATCAAAACATCATATAACAATGAGAAGAGGAAAGTGGTCACAGTCAAACAATTAAATTTGCACAACAGATATGTACATGTGGAAAGTTTCAACAAAGCAAGATACCATGTTCCTATATCATTGCAACTTGTATGAAATATAAGATGGATTATACTCAATATATTTCTCCATTTCATTCTATATCTGAGAAGATGAATGTTTGGTCAACTTCTTTTGAATCACTTGTTCACAAGGACTATTGGGCAAAGTCAAATGAATTACTTGTTGTGCCAAATCTTGGATGGAAGCGTAAAAAAGAGAAACTAAAATTATTTCATAGAAAAAATGAGATGGACTGGAAAACATAAGAGGATCAACATATATCCTTTTGTGGTAAATGTGATCAGACGAGTCATAATGCAAGAACATGTTCTAAAAATTAGTAATGTGATTTATAATAGATATATTATTTGATGTGTAATAGAACTATTATTTTATGTCCTGTAAATGTATTCGTACATTAAAAATTTTGTGGTTCAAAATAAATGTATTTATATGAAAAAATAATTATTATTTCAATCAATGTATTGATATTTCTTTATGATAATATCATTGTACAAATACTCTTATTCTAAAAACATTTTAGGTATGACATCTCACCAACGCGATTATATGAATCTCGAACCATAAGATGCTTCATTATTGTATTTACAGGCTCAACACAGATCTCAAACAATTTGGAACAATGAAGTAATAAAAATTACAAGCATTTCACTCTAATATTATTTATATGACATTCTACATTGTATAATGATACATATTATATGTTTAATTTTTATCAGATCGAAAATGAGGTGTTTTATTACAAACATAGTAGTAGAGCTACGCATATACTAGGTAATAATATTTAGATAGATGACCGCATTTTGGAGTTGTTAGGACATACTAGATTTCATGGATTAGTGCAGCTATCTTTTTTTCAACTTGATTGACATTTAATAATTGTACTAGTTGAGAAATGGAGACCGGAGACGCATACATTTCATATGCCAGAAGGATAATGTACAATTACCCTTTAGGAGATAGCTATTTTGACTAATTTACTTGTTGATGGTCTCCCTATTTTTGGATAGACCAACAGTAATTGGCCATCTATTTGTGAGAGTTTATTAGGAATTAGATCTCCAGTAGATGCAATTAGAGGTTCTTCTCTAAAATTAGGATGACTCACAAACTAATTTGTTGTACTACCTCATGAAGCTGATATGCATATTGTTTTATGTCACGCACTTGTACATATTCTATGTATCATTAATGGATCCTTAATATGTGACAAAGACACTGAAATAGTATCATTAATTTATTTTCCATTTTTAGAGGATTATGCAAGTATCAACCAGTATAGTTGGAGAGATACTACAGTGAGCTTTTTATATAAAGAATTGTGCATGGCGTGCAAATATCCTCCTGTGTCTCAAATTGCAGACGCATTATTTATATTACAGCTATGGGCATGAGAGAGATATCCATTTCTTGCTCCAAGAATGAGGGTAAATGAAGTACCTCACAATGCACCATTAGTTCGAAGGTATATAGTTTTCAATTACTAATATTGTTCAATTTCTTACAATTGCATTATGACAACTAAATTTTATGTAATTCACTATATACAAAAATTATTGTAGATGGATCAGTGAGCAGATAGTGCATAAGACACCTACATATGAGCTCATATAAATCTAATACTGACTAGACATTTGTCATTCCGATGAGATGTGTTTTGTTATCCTATAAAATTTTTCATTTTTTTTATAATTAGAGGTGTGTTTTATTATCTTTTAAATTTTTTGATTTGTTCTAACAATTAACATTAATAGTGTTTAACATCCTATGTTTCATTGAATAGATTATATGGGAACTATAGATAATAGATGTTATTCAATCTTTACTGGCCGATTACTTAAAAAGTTGTGATATATGGAGGGCTGTTATGCCACTAGTATGCATGCATATAATGGAGTGGCACCAGCCTAAACGGGTTCTCAGATAGTTTGGCCTGCAATAACCAATCCCTCGCCCACCATAACAGACAAAGGAACTTCACTTTGTAGTTCTACATAACAACAATGGTAGAAATTGGAATGAAGAATATTCAAGATGGATTCAATTATGGAACAACAGAGCTTATCATGTGGTCATAGGTATATCATCTGATGATCCACTGCACTACCATTCACAATATAAAGAATGGTATCGAGGAGTTACAAGGAGGTGGATTTCTCATCAAGGTGCTGTTGTTGGTGCATCGGTATGTATACATACTCTTATTTGATTAAAATAATTAAGATGTAATTAATGTATTTTAATTACATCTTAATTGTGCACATAACTCAATGTGATAAATTTTTATATTGATTATAGACCAATACACTTAAGCACCTCTCATTATCAGCCACTGTTTATCCTATACTATAGATCGCCACTAGTTTGGTAGCAGTACTGCGTGAAGATAGACGTAGGGTCACAATGTTACCTCCTCAACTTGCACCAGTTCTTGCCCTAATTTCAGAAGAATTATAGTGAGCACGTGCTCCGTTTGAATAACCATCACATTATCTCCAACAACAATACAAGGACGTACCTGTCCCTCCATCTATACCTTGTTATTGTGTGTTTGAGCCTGTTTACTTTTATCAGTTTTAGCAGTATTCATCTTCCTTTGCAAATACTGGTCCTTCCACATCTGGTGGACCATATATGCCTTTTGCAACCATATTCTTAGCACAGGCTTCCTCAACACCGAACTTCTACTCTTCTAGCCTATTTATGAATCCATATGCTACCTCCGTAAATAATCCACATATGCATCATTCGCAACATTCTGAGTTCATGTATACTTAGACGCCTAAGACACTACAAAATTTAATAGGTTCGTCCACCTTTCGACCCCTCTTATAAAGGTATTTTTTCTACACGGGAACAATACTTTCCAGGTGGTGTGGTTAATGATGAATTTGATAATAGTGATGATAATGACAACGATAGTGGTGGTGGGAGTGGTGGTGGACTCTAGGTTTATGGATGTGAGTGCTTAAAGAATTGAAACTAGACAATAGAGATGACTTAGATCACAAATTCGAAAAAATCGGCATTGCGGGACTTGATTGATTGATTAATTTATTATTTATTTATTTCCATGACAAGTTTTTTTTGTGTATGTTTTTCATCACTAAATAAAAAAAATATTCTTGTAATATTTTTTCATTTATTTATGAGAAATTATTATATCAAATGTAAATAAATATTATTTGTATTAATTAATATTTTAATTAATTATCTCAAATTTTTAATTCAATTTATAAATTTTATTTATTCGTTAAATAGTAGTTAACAATTTTTCGGTACATAACTAGTAATTAATTAACAATTTAATTATGTTATAATAAATTTTTTATATAATAACTCTTGACTACAAGCAAATGTCAAATTATTATTTATCTATAATTTTTTTCCTACAAAATTAATTATTATTAATTTTTAAACAATAATAGTATACTTAGGCTACAATATAAAAACTACCAAACAGATGCATGCATAAAAAAAAAATATAATGAATAGTTAAAAAAATTGTAGTTCAGTGTGCTGCAAATTTTATTTATTCATTAAATATTAGTTAAGTACATAACTAGTATCTAATTAACAATTTAATTATGTTATAATAAACTTTTTATATAATAACTTTTAACTACAAGCAAATATCAAATTATTACTTATCTGTAATTTTTTTTCTACAAAATTAATTATTATTAATTTTTAAACACTAATAGTTGGGCTACGATCTAAAAATCAACAAACACCATAAAAAGAAAACCATGAAAAGAAAAAAAAAATAAAAAAACAGTGTGCCACTCAAACTAGCACATTGACAATGTCCTTGCCACGCCAGCCTAAAACAACCTAAAATGAGAAATACTTTCCAAAACAAAACTGAGAATTTTTTTTAAAAAATACATCAAATATGGAAATAGTTTTTCAAACGACACCAAACTGAGAAATACCCCTTTTGTGGTGAATACTGCCAACTTGGTCACTAAAACTCAACTTGTCTTGAAACCTATGACCTTTGCGAAGTTGTAGTAGGAAACAGACCCATACAACCACTTCATTATGTTTCTGATTCTGTCTTTTCTTATGGCATGTAGTACTGCTAAAGAGGCTCGAGACAAACTCAGATTAGAGTATCATGAGAGTGACAAAGGAAGGGAATTCGGATTTTAAATCCGAAGAGAGATTATTTTAAATATTTTAATATATGAAAGAGAATGCAACTATTAATTGCCATTGCATGAAAAAAAAAAACTATTAATTGCCAAATATTCTGATAGAATTTCTTTGATTGTAAACAAGATCTGATTGCTCGATAAGGAGTTTCTTGATCAAAAAATTGTTGAAAAAGTTCTTGTGACACTTCTAGAGAAGTTCAAATCTAAAATTTGTTCTCATGGAGAGTACAATTGGGTTTTTCACAAGCATTAGAAAAATTAAAAGCATAAGAAAATAAAACAAAGAAAAAAATAGCAAACTGATGGAAAAATACCACTTTCAGATATAGAATGGAGGCGGGAAAACATTGTTATTCCCCCACTAATGAATTTTGCAGAAGCTTATTTTATTTGAATATAAGATTTTAAAAAATTTAATGATTAATGTCAAATACTAAAGATTGATATTAGTTATATATTGTTGGGTCCCATAAATTTAAATCTGATATAGTTCGATAACTTTAATATTAGTTCTTCAAATGCATATCCATAACCGTCACCAGACTGGGGAAGGAGGAGAGGAATACAGCAAAGATGAGCCCTTGCCCAGTTGTGGTTGATGCAGTTCAGTTGAATCCACAGATGAGCCCTTGCCCAGTTGCAGTAGAGGCTAGTTTAGTTAAAATTAAGATATTTAATAATATACAAAAGAAAAACAAAGCTCTGTTAATTTCCCCAAATCAGTTGAATACCAGTAAACAAACTGCTAGACACAGATTCGGAGCATCATTACCATGAGATCTCACCCTCATCTACCCATACACGCCTATTCCCAAACTGATGACGACGCCGACCCATTACTCCAACCGACAACTGCCGCTGCCCTGCCCACCCCCTGCAAAAAAGGCACCGTAGTTCGGGCCTGGCTCCTCCTTGACTCCACCGGCCGGGCTCAGATAGTAGAAGCCGGAAAACATGCCATCATGCGACGCACCGGTCTGCCCGCTCAAGACCTGCGTATTCTCGACCCCCAACTCTCATACCCATCAACAATTTTTGGTCGAAAAAGCGCGATCGTCATTAATTTGGAGCATATCAAGGCCATAATTACAGCCTACGAGGTTCTTTTGCTGAATTCTAGAGACCCATCAGTTACACCGTCTGCTGAGAAGCTGCAGAGAAGACTGTCGTGTCATTATAATGCCCAGGTTAGACCACCATTTTGATATGAAAATTTTGCTTCCTTTTACAGCAACTAAATTGGCTGCTAATGCGCGTTTAAGTTGAATTTTGTGGAGTTTTGATGTGTGTGTTGTTATTATTATTATTATTATTATTATTATTATTATTATTATTATTAAGGTGTG
>CATIWF010059596.1:0-18545 GCA_949630135.1 Balakata baccata | reverse complement strand
TTTGAGAGAAAAATTAACCTTTTAATTTTTCTTCTCTCAATAATTTTTTTTTGTCTATTTTCTGTCTTTTGGGGTCTTTTAGATCTAAAATAATATCAGTTTTTTATAGCAAAAATTAAAAGAGGAGATAATAGGGAGTTATAAATAGTAAAAGAGTGATTAAATGGCCATTTAGGCCACCATTTAGAGCCACTTGCGGGCAGCTGTGCGCGCTGCCTGCCTGGGCCTGCTCAGCTGGCCTGCCTGGCAGGCCTGCCAGGCCAGCGGGCCCGCACAGGCACGTACGGGCCCGTCAACTCCCCCAAGCGATTTTTTTTCGCGATCTTATTGCGAACTGACTCAAAATAATTCTCTCATATTTTGGATCCCATCCAAAGCCATTTTACTCATTCTTTACATCTCCAAAGCGTGTGACCCATTAGGTTCCCGATTATTTTGGCCACCTAAATTATCAAATAATTTAAGCAAATTATGAGCGGTATCTAGCAACACATCATGATCCCCAATTGACCGAAAAATCAGTGGTTTGAGTACGAACCTTTCCATAGACAATAAATATGTGCAACTCATCCTTTCACCATTCTATACCCCACTCGGTTCAGAGCATGGACTATGTGTCAGCTCCAACTAGATTGACTACGTTACACTTAGCCCAAGTGATTTTAGATCTTGTCACTGAGACTCATTACTCAATTAGACATGTCACTAGAGACCATCTTCATGACAGTTCCACTCTGGCCAGAGATTCCTGAGTAATGATCCCAATAAGAGGTTGTGGGTATACTCTCCCTCTATCAGGAGCGGTGAATCCTCTATTGGCTACTCAATTACCTTTGAATACCTCAAGCTATACCTAATCACCACCCTATGAGCGACCTCAATGAGGCAACAAGGAATGTAGTCAAAACACATAATCAGTATCCAAAATATCCTTGAGTACCTCAAGTCTAAGGATACATGCACCATTGCTATGATGAGACTATCATTGACATTTGAATAGATAATCCATATGATTGTCTCATAGCAGGTCATCCAATGTACTTAACTAGTCTTAGCAAGCATCCATATGTTAACTTTGAACATCTCATACTCATAGCTTATGAGATCTACTACTTGATCCAATAAAGAAGTATAACATGTGCTTGTCTATCCGGATCAATAATGTCCCATGTTGTTGTTCCTATGACTAGGGATAATTTAGATACAAACATAATTACACATGATAGGAATCTCATTATCATGATTTCCTTCATGCTATGTTTCATATCATGGACTTTTATTAATCACTTTAAGATCTATATCATTTCATATGCAAATGAATACCAAATTAATAAAAATGCCTCTTATTAATCAAATAAACATGTATAATAAGTGCTAAAGGTGATTGCCTTAAGAGCACTTCTCTAACAATATCCAATCTTCAGAAGGTTGTGGAAGAGCTAAAAACCTCTAATGCTTCTTTTAAGAAGTCATTAGATAAGATTTCATCTAGGCCTTCAACTAATTCTTTACTTAAAGAAAACAATGCTTTGAAAAATGAGATTGAGGAGCTAAGTCTCTATTTCAAAATTTCACAAAGGGAAGAAAAATTTGGATACCTTGATATATCCTAAAGACCTCCCTTAGTGAGATATGCCTTAGTGAGATATGACTTAGGCTTCAATAAAGCATCATCTTCATCCAT
This sequence comes from Balakata baccata, assembly GCA_949630135.1. Taxonomy (NCBI): domain Eukaryota; kingdom Viridiplantae; phylum Streptophyta; class Magnoliopsida; order Malpighiales; family Euphorbiaceae; genus Balakata; species Balakata baccata. The sequence continues at coordinate 16,861 of CATIWF010059596.1, read as the reverse complement.
ACTTAGCACTATCTTTGTCAAAGCTTCTACACCATAAACCTCTTCTCTTGAGGTACTTCCATTTAAGGCAAAGAACAAATCGCACACTAAAGCCCTTACTCAAAGAAAGAGTAGTGAAGGCTCATATGGCTCTAGAAGGAAACCTCAAATAGCCAACTATGCTTTCTTGCACAAGAGGCATACATCTAGAAAAGTTATAACACCCCTCAATATAATTAAATTTCCATCTAATTACACCAAGGATATTACCATGCATGAGTTTCAAATCATACTAAAATTTAAAACTTCTGTATGCACTATGGCCATGATGTCTTGATAAAAGATAAAATATACAAACATGCTTAAATAAAACTTCTTTAGCTTTAACAAAATACAAAATATTGACCTCACTAGCCAAAGCTTTACAAAAACTTTACAAACTGTATGATGAGTTATAAATTTTTATGTCTTTCGTGTTGAGGCATTGTAACTACTCTTAACCTAAAATACAAAACAAAATAAAAAAAAAAGAACAGCATGAATCTATCACCAACCCTTATAATTGTCCCATTTGACTCTTCAACGACTTTGTCTTTTTGTCAACTCTTTTATCTATCTACAACTTGTGTGGGAGATAAAACATCAACACGCTAAACAATCCTGCTTAGTGATATATATAATTGTACAATTCACATGTATATATATATATATATATATATACATGTAAATATATATATACATATATATATGTACATATATATATACATGTATATATATATACACAACACAAGCATACAACACTTACCATGCTTATGTCACTATGAAAAACATGACATGCTAACACAAACGTAATAATTTTAACCGAATCCAAAATCATGGGCACAAAATCATGATAGATTACACATTGCAAACACCTGAAGCTCCACTGAGCTTCCCTAGTTGAAAGCGCCCAAACACCGGGCCTCAACCCACCTCAACTAGTAAGACTAAGAGTGCCGAAATACTGAGCCTCAAGTAACCTTAGTCTTGCACAAATAATGGTCAAATGCACCAAAATACCGGGCCTCAAGCCACTTTGACCTCTACCATGGTACCACATTTTATTTCTATCCTCTTTCCCAGGCCTAAAAGCCCTATAAAAACTATCATACCGATCATCGTACAAACTATGAACATACTAAAACCTTTTCACATTAAAACAACCCAAATAACACAACAAATAGTGGCTGTCATAACTATTGTCACGGCCAGCCTGGCCATGAAGCACATTACTTCACATAGCCAAAAGATTCTCGGTCCCTTACCCGAATTCTAGCTACCCCAAACAAGCATAACACACATAAAACACTAAGGCTAACCAATTGTAGCCGCCACCGACAACATTCCCAATACATAAGAGTAACCAACATACGCCACACAAGTCATAACAAGCAACACAATTAAGCCAAATTCACATGAATAATAAATGTCATAAACTAATAACCAAGCACCACAGTTATATCACTCAAGCATATAATTCCATTATTCTCCTCAAGCAACCATACTTCTAACCTTCCCTTAAATGCCCATAAATGTAACACCCTATATCTGTAATATGTATTGTGTAATGGGCGCTACAAGTCGGTTCTTAACTATATTAAATGTTATTTCTTATCCCTTGATGACGTATTAAGCAAATTGGTGTAAATTTTTTTTCCTTTATATATATATATATATATATATATATATATTTCTTGCCTATGTGTCTATAAGTGTCTTATTTCACCATTCAGTTATTAAAATTTTCGGCAGCATGACGATTGCACTATGAATCTTACCTTCTTGCAAATTTGAAAAATAACACTCCCATTATACTCTACAATATCTCAACAACCTCCAATAACCACAGTTCCAAACCATCACATATACATAACACATATGCATATAGATATCATCCATAATATAGATTGTATCAGTACATCACATATTCATCTATACTGTTTACAATATCATACATACATATACACTGTTTTGTACTACTTTATCTATTACAAAACTATACATATACATGCCTCTAGTACAAAAGTCCAAAATACTATTAAATTTTCTTGATCCTTGACTCTGTAGTCGTATGCTTGCTCTAACTCCTTGATATGTTCATATTTGTTATAGTTTTATATGTGTTTTTAGTTGTTTAGTTTTCTTATTTTTATGTGATTTATGGATAAGTTTGATATCTAATTGTGTTTTTCTTGATTTTAGGTTTTAGGTGGTGGAAAGGAGCATAAATGACATGTTTTGATGTTTGATTTGAGTTGTGGAGGTGTTTTGGGTAATAATGGAGTCTATTGGAGGTGTTGAGGAAGCAAGGAGAAATAATTTATGAAGAAAAGTTCATCACGACTTCGTGATGGCCATTACTTGGTTGTGACAGGATGAAGGTAGTGGGCAATCTGTCGTGGGCGCGACGCCCATTGCGTGCAAGCGATGCCTATGCGGGAGAAGTCAGCAGTAAAGTTAGTAGTAATCTGTTGCAGGCGCGATGCCCATCGTGTATACGTGACGACTGGACAATGCAGATCACGTGGATAACTATCAAACCCGATTTTTATCAACTCCTTTAGAGAGTTTCACTCCTATAAAAGGAAAATAACACATCTTGGGAGGGAGACGGAGCTTAGAACTAAAAAAATTAGTCATTTATTTCATCTTTTTCTCTTAAATTTGGGGGAGACGCATTCTAGGGTTTCAAAATTCTTCATCTTCTCCTTGAAATTTCTACACACATAAGAAACTTCTTGGTGGGCAATCTCATTCTCCAGCATATCAGTTGTTAGAGGAATGAACTATTTTTGCTCTTAAGGATTATTTTTACTTGGGCTTGAAGGATTTGAGACTACTAACCTCCAATTTCCAAATTTGAAGATTTAAGGGAGCATCATAATTTTTCTCTCATTCTCAATTTCTGCTGCAATTTTTGTTTGACTATGAATGTTACATTGATTTGTTTAGTATTCATGTTAGACTAAATTCTTTTTAGGAACCTGGTTAGCAACTCCAATTTTGTAATAAACTCCCATTATTTTGTTGAATGAATTTATTATTTTCATTTCAATTTAATTGCACTTTTTTAATTTCTAGTTTAATGATTGATTGACCATCAATGATTGAATTATGAATGAATATGTTAGGATTTTATTATTAGATACATCATCTTTAATCTAACCTAAAAATTGGATTGAACATTAATAAATTCATTGGTTTGATTAGCTAATGCATAAGGTGATCGCCATGAAAAATTAATTTTATGAATTTAATGCTTGGGAGGGATGCAAAATTGGATAAGCAAAACCGAGTACCTACTTTATCCATTGATTTTATTCTTTAATTTATTTGCAATTCAATTTATTATTTAATTAATTTAGTTTTTAATCAGAATAAAATCAAACGAATTAGGGTGTTTAGGTTGCATTTCGTGTTCATTGGTAATTAAAGTAACTAGGAGTTTATGCTAGTAATTCCTTGTGAGATTGACTCTAGAAGGACACTTGCCATTCTACGATTGGCTCATGCACCTGTGGGTTGAACCTTGAGTTGACATCACTCCTATGCTCATCAATCTGTACTATCTAAATCTACGCACAACAATAATTACGTGCTAAGCGGTCTATACCTAGTGGTGGATACAATTTTAATATTTTCCATTTAAAGACATTTATACTATGCATGCACATTTATTTCACACAATCAATTCACAATATTTTTTTTTCATTATTGTCACTTATTAATTATCATTTCACATCTATTATTCTTAATATTATTATATAATTCCATAACATATATTTATACATAGTTAATTATTATAGTATTTATTTATTAGTACAATCCTTTATGTACATTTCATTAATTTTTTTTATTTATTAGTTCATTAAAAATCCTTTTTTAAATCATTAAATTACATACTAGTCCTTAATTATTTACCAACCTACTATTTTGGCTTTACATCTTCTTTTCACTCCATAATTACAATTATTACTACTAAACTCCTTTAATTTTCCATTTTACTACTAATTTCATTTTTTATCTTAATTTACCATTTTTTTTCTTATTATATTTCTTGCATAATTACCATTTACTCTTTTTTTTTTAATTATTTACAAGTTTACACTTAACTCCTTATTTTGCCTCTATTAGTATCCAATAGAAATTCTCGAACCGGACATGCGGGATGTGGACTCTAGAGGTCCGAAAATATAAAAAGATGATTATTAAGGACCACATAGCCGTGAACATGATAACATGGAAATATAGTTTTAGACCGTTATTGGCCTACACATGCGAGTCGCCACGACTCATACCGCGGTAAGGTGTCCTTATGGCTAGCTAATTATATCATATACTTCTGATTTAACTACCAGTATACTAAGAGCAAAACCAAGTTTTTTTTTACTTTTCATACTTATACCCCTTAAATAGCTTTATTTCTTATTCATAAACATAATTCTATTTCTTATTCTATATAACATAATTAAACATACATACATCATATTTTATTTCTTATTCATACTTACATATTTAAAATTATCATATAAATTCTATATTTCCACTTCGTATTTATTTCACCATAATCCTTATTAATAATTAGCAAATTTTTAATGCATATCATTATTAATAATTATTGAAACATGTATTTATAATTTATGCAATGTTGTACATAATACCTATTTAAATCATAATATAACCAATTAATTTCCAAAAATTCTCACTAAATTCCTACTAACCTTATTTTAATTTCTTTTTTCATTTTCTTACTAAAATTCATTAAAATCTCATGAAATCAACTTATTTTCTTTATGATACATCGTTAGATCATTCACCCTATCTAGTACAAATCTTATTGTCATCAAATCATTCATTCCAAATATCATAATTTAAACTAAATTTCATATTTCTATACTAAATTTCCATGAGCTCATAATTTTTCTTCATGCACACATACATACATACACATGAAAAATCATCAAAATAAATGGAAAACAATAGAACTTGAATCCACAAACCTTATTTCTCTTTTCCTTTTCCTTTTTCCTTATCTTTGCTTGCTCCCTCTTTGTCACCTTCACCTAACAAAATTCAATGCTTAAGTTTTCCCTCAATTTTTCCTTTCAATAATCCAAAATTTCCATGAATTATAATCTCCACCTTAAAATCTACCCAAAACTCAATTAAATTCACTAACTTCACTTACTTGGATTTTCACTCTAAATTCTTCCTTCACACTTCTATCAACTTTTTCACCAAAAATTGAGTTCTTGAGCTTGCTAAAGATGGATCTATGGTCTTAGAATTATTTGGAAGATGAAATTATGGTGGAATTTTAGACAAAAATTTGAAGAAAATTGAAGTGGAAATGGGGGAAGGAGGTCACGGCTAAGGAGGAGAGGAGATGGTGGTGGAGTGTTCTTAAAAATTCTGATATTTAGTCCCTCTTATACCCATCCAAATGGGCCAAGCCAGGTCCAACTACTTGCTCCAACCCAAAATTGGCCCATTAGTTAATTTTTCTAATATTTTCAAGCTCAATTATTCTTTTTCTATTTTTCTTGCACCATTTTTCATAAAAATGTGTTCATAATTCTTAAAAAATATTCCTTAGGAAACACAAAAATTTTCGAGTCAAAATGACGTTGTTTCCCGGTATGACAAATTTTACCGGTCTGAAAATTTATTTTTCTGAGTCACCCAAAGATAAATTTTTCCCTATCGAAAAAATCTCTCATAATATTTAGAGTGATTCTATATGTTCAAATAATTTTTCGGAGGTCTCTAGCATTTTTTTTAAGCTCTGTTGAAATTTAGTCAAACTAGATTACTATTCAAATCGAATTGTATTTTATTTTTATTTTTGACTTTTAAAGGCTAATTTGAACTCAATTTCACCACAAATTGTACTTTCCGATGGTCAAGTAAAATATTTTTCGCCCTCGGATTTTACTATTCATCTATGGCGATACTATTCATACCTAAAAAGTATTATTCACGATTACCGAGTTTTTGGGGCATTACAATTAATGTCTTACCAACATTCATATAAGTGTTATAATTACTAATCTTACACTTCATTTAATTATTTTTATAACCATTATATTTATTTCTACCATACATTCAATTCAAGGCTAATGACATATAACATAGCATTCATTGCATTCCAATCATATACCCATGGAGATTTGTAAAGGAAATCTATACAAAGCTTCCCAAAAAGTGTTCTCACATACCCATCATATGCCATCTTTACTTTTAATTACTGAAATACCCTTTATATGCCATTTATTCACATGTTTCAACTAAATCTTATATAGTGGGCATTACAAAAGCACCCACCACATATGAGTGTGTTTGCTGTTGCACTTCTTCTTATGCCTCAAACAAGAAGGTTGTAAGGCTAAAACCCCAAGTGAGATAGCAAGAGTCTTTTAAGACCAAGCAATGCCATTATTGCATGAAGTTTGGTCATATCAACATCAGTGTTTGATTAGAAAGTCTTATTGGGATTCTTCTAAGACTAACCCCTAAGGACCCAAGTTTGTTTGGGTACCAATAGCCAAAGTTGAATTTTTGTTTTGTAGGTATGCCTTAAATCCATAAGTAAGGAAAATGTGTGGCTATTGGATAGTAAATGCTCAAGGCATATGACAGGAAATAAGAACCTCTTCACAAGCATCAGACATTTGGATGGAGGTAAGGTTACCTTTGGAAACAATGTTAAGGGTAAGGCAATTGCCATTGGTTCCGTAGAACATAATGCTATTTCAATTATAGATGATGTTATGCGTGTTGATGGTTTGAAGCACAACCTTTTAAGTGTAAGTCAATTATATGACAAGGGAAACCAAGCTATTTTTAGCTCTGATGGATGTCTAATGATCTCTTTGAATGGTCAAGAGATATTCAAATAAGAAAGAGATGACAATACTTAATAATTGAATTACACAAGTTGACTAATGTTTCTTCTAGTTGTCTTATGTCTATTAGTGAAGAATCTTAGCTATGGCATAGAAGGCTTAGACATGTAAGCATGGATTTGATTCGAAGCCTTAGTATGGATGAGCTAGTAGATGGGCTCCCAAAGGTTAAATATTTGAAAGACAAGACTTATGAGCCATATCAAAGGGGGAAACAACACAAATCTTCTTTCAAGCTTAAAAATATTGTGAGTACTTCTAGACCTCTATAATTATTGCACCTTGATTTGTTTGGCCTTTGTAGAGTTGCTAGTTTCGGTGGTAAACATTATGCATTTGTCATTATTGATGATTACTCTAGGTTTACTTGGTAATTTTCTTAGCTCATAAAAGTGATGCCTTTGAAAATTTCAAGAACTTTGCCAAGAGAGTCCAAAATGAAAAGGGATACTTTATCTCTAAGATTAGAAGTGATCATGACAAAGAGTTTGAAAATGAACTTTTTGAATATTATTGTTTGGAAAATGATGTTTCATATGATTTTTCCACACCAAGAACTCCTCAACAAAATGGGGCAGTTGAAAGGAAAAATCGAACATTGGTAGAGATGGCTAGAACAAGTTTACCAACTTACTTTTAGGCAGAAGCCATTATTATCGCTTGTTATATTTCAAACCATATTTTCAAAAGACTCTTAAACAAAACCTTTTATGAGCTATGGAATGGAAGAAAACCTAAGATTTCATACCTTAGAGTATTTAGTTGTAAATGTTTTATATTAAACACCAAGGATAGCCTAGGAATATTTGCCTCAAAATTAGATGAAAAGCATATTTCTTGGCTATTCCACCTCTAGCAAAGCTTATAAAGTCTTTGATAAAAGAACCTTTGTTGTAGAAGAATCTATGCATGTTAATTTTGATGAAACTTAAAGACTTGATCTTAGGAAAAGTATTTCTTTGGATGATGTTGTAGGTACTATGGATGACCTCAAACTTGATCGAGAGGAAAATAGAGAATCGTTGAGGAAGGATGATCTTGATGAGGAAAAATAAGAGCAGCATCAAGAAGAAGACCAACCTCAAACCCAAGAATAAGGAATCAATTAGCTATGAAAGGAGTGGAAGTTTGTAAGAAACCACCTAAAGGAGCAAATAATTGGTGACCCTACAAAAGGTATAAATATTCGTTCTAAGCTTCTTGATTCTAATCTTGCTTTTGTCTCTCAAATTGAACCAAAGTCCATTGATAAGAGTTAGGTGATTGCTATGCAAGAGAAACTTAACCAATTTGAGAGAAACAAGGTTTAGACCTTGGCTCCAAGACCTAAGGACTATCCAATTATTGGTAGTAAGTGGGTCTATAAGAATAAGTTAGATGAGGAAGGAAACATCACTAGAAACAAAGCTAAATTGGTTACTAAAGGTTATAACGAAGAGGAAGGTATTGATTCATGATGAAACCTTTGATCCTATGGCTAGATTAGAAGCAATTTGTATTTTCTTAGCATATCCATGCCACATAAATTTCAAACTTTTTCAAATGGATGTTAAAAGCGCTTTTTTAAACGGTTTTATCTCGGAGGAAATTTATATTGAACAATCTCCTGGTTTTGAAGATTATGCATTTCCAAACCTTGTCTATAAGCTCATTAAGATCGTATATGGATTGAAGCAAGCTCATAGATCTCAGTATAAAAGGCTTAGTGCATTTCTTCTAGACAATGGATTTTCCAAAGGACATGTTGATAAAACTCTTTTTATTAAAAAGCATAAGCATGACACCCTCATTGTTCAAATTTATATTGATGAATTATCTTTAGGTCTATTGATGAAAATCTTTACCAAGATTTTGCTAAGTGTATGACTAGGGAATTTGAGATGAGCATGATGGAAGAGCTCAAATTTTTCCTTAGTCTTCAAATCAAGCAAAGCAAGGAAGACATCTTTATCAACCAATCCAAGTATATAAAAGAGCTAATTAAGAAGTTTGGAATGGATGGATGCAAGAATGCCAAGACTCCAATGAGTACCTCAACAAAATTGGACAAGGATGAGAAGGGAAAAGCTATTGATGAAAAGCTTTATAGAGGTATGATCGGTTCACTCCTTTATTTAATCGCCTCTAGACTTGATATTATGTATAGTGTATGCTTTTATGCTAGATTTCAATCATGTCCTAAGAAGTCACATTTCAAAGCGGTAAAAGGGTTTTAAAATATTTTTATGGCACCATGCATTTAGGTTTATGGTATCCTAGAAATTCATCATTTCATTTCATTGGTTTTTCGGATGTCGATTATGTTGGTAGCCTATTAGATAGAAAAAGCACCTTTAGAACTTGTCACTTTATTAGTGAATGTTTGGTTTCTTAGTTTAGTATGAAATAAGTTTTAGTTGCCTTATCCACCACCGAAGCAAAGTATGTGGTGGTGAGTTATTGTTGCACCCAAGTTCTTTAGATGATATAACAACTCAAGGACTATGGTCATGTGATTGATCTTTCTAAAAATCCAATCAACATTATAGGAGTAAGCATATTGTCATAAGACATCATTTTTAAAAATATCATCATAATGTTGATGTTGTGTTAGAATTTATTGATACTAACAACCAATTGGCGGATATTTTTATCAAGTCTCTCAATAATGAAAGCTTTTGTTTTATAAAAAAGGAGCTTGTTATACTTGATGGGAGCACCTTGGTTTAAAATGTTTTTAGTTATGCATTCATATTCATTCATATAATATGAGCATTATGATGTGAATTGCATGTTCTTATGAGTTTGACATGAATGCTACATCTTTTATTTGATTTATAGGTGTTTGTGTGCAAAATTTGAATATTTGTGTTCTTGGAATTCAAACATGATGAACTTGATGGACCAAATGGTCAAAAACATTTATGTTGATCATCTATGTTATGCCACTATAGGATGCTTAAGTCTGTTTTCTCATTTGTTCCTTGATTCTCTCTTCTGTGTGTAGTTACCGCTCGGGAAGCTTCCTTCTCACTTGGGATAGGCATTCCGCTCGAGCTATTGTTTTTGTCTCACTTATGACTTTCAAACCCCTCCTGACCGTTGCAATTCTTCCTTATATCTCACTCGGGATACCCTTTATCATGCTTCAGACATGTTTAAAAATTCAAATCCATTCAAATCAGTCATAACTCTTCACCATTTGCCATAAACGGTCGTATTCAATCCATGTAGCTTATATAAACCCTCATTCCTTCATTTTTTTTATTCACCTTGCATTCAAAGGTCTCTCTTTTACTGTATCTCTATAGAATTCTCTCTCCTTTACATACTCCATACTCCATCTTCCTTCTTCATCTCTTCAATGGCTCCTAAGGTTGGTACATCTAAGTCTCGTGCCTCTAAGGGTAAAGACATTGCTTAACCTTCAACCTTTACTTCCCATAAAGAGATTTTTGCCACCTTCTCCAAAGATGAGAAGATTCGCTTCAACCATCTCACCAAACGAAAATATGTTCTAAGAAAGATCCTTGAGCTTGATGATATGGAAGAGCTTCACTTGAAGGATGATAGATTGGCTGTGCTTGAAGAGATGGGATGACTATCATTTGTCATGCCTAACGAAGATGGGCATGAACAACTCACTTCAGAGTTTTTATGCACTCTAGAGGTCATCAACAATTCGTAACATAAATTGGGCTATAATGGCATACGGTTTAGGATGTTTGGGAGCAAGAAGAAATGACCAAGAACCAATTTCCTACTATTTTCAACTTCAAGACCATTGGCATGTTGAATGATGATGAGATGCACCTCTCCTACTCTGCCTTTTAGAAGGAAATCTCTTTGGAAAACCATCTTGACAAGTTTTCCAACTCTAAGCATATCAAGTTCCCCCCTTCATTTCCTTCTCTATCGCATCATCATGTTCACTATATGTGCGAGGACCAAAAGCAATGAAAAGGTAACTCTTGATAACCTTTTCTATCTATATGCCATAATCCACCATAAGCCCACAGAAACAACTCCCATTCTTCTTGAGAAATTTCAATCAATCATCAACAACACCAAGGGGTCCATCTCTCTTCACTCTTAAATCACCCTCATAGCCAAACACCTTGGCCTTTTGACCCCTAAGCGCACATCTCTCCTTACCTCTTCCTTCTCTAAGTTTGACAATCTTATCAACATTACATACCTTCTTAATTGCAAAGCCTTCTTTAGGCCACATAAGGGTGTTGATAAGTTTGTCTATGCCTATGGAGAACATGGAGTCTAAGATACTGCCTACAAGATGTCTAAGAAAAGGGCAAAGATCTCTCTTAGTGAAAGAGGTTCAATTCCACAAGAAGAGCCAACTCAAACAGCCCCAAGTCAACCCTGTGCTCCCTCTTCTATCATTTTGCAAGACCTCTATTCCTTGCAAATGAAAACTTTTGACATGATGTCGCACCTTTATTTGGATATCCAAGGCATGTAAAGTCATATGAGGATGCAAGTATGCCCTAGTTCTTTTAATAAAGAGGCACAAAATGAAGGGGAGGATGAGAAGATGAGAGGAGATGATCAAGCCTAATTTTCTTCCTTCTTAGTTTCCTATGTTTTTAGGCTTAGTTTGTGGTTATGTTGATGATCACATTTCTTTTTCATTTATGTACCACATGTTTTTCTTTTCATAATAAAAGTGTTTGTTTTATTTATCTCTTTTTTTTTTTCTCTTTTTGGTGATTAATATGTCTTATATTCTTTTTGATCATACCAAAGGGGGGAGAAATATGATGAAACATAAGCAAATATTAACTTAATTTCGGATTGGTAACTAAGTTAAAATTTGTTGACTTTTAACAATCTTATTTGACTTATTTGACTTAGTTTTTCAATATGCAAAACATACTTGAAATGCCATGAAACTTTGTGTACAATGCTTTTCTATACTTGAATTTGAATTCTGCTTTATCAATTTATTATTTTTGCTTAGTTTAATTGTCAAAATAAAAAAAAGAGGGAGATTTTTGACCTTGTGGTGATTAATCTCTATTTTGACATCGACAATCAAATTAAATATTATTAATGTCTTAATTTAGTGTTGTTTTGATAGTGTTTTAAGTTTCAAGTCAATTGGAATCCATTTGCTATGAGAACAACTAACTTAAAGGTAGAAGATGTGTAAGTCTCGCCCGGGACACATATATCCTAGTTGGGATACTGGTCTTGCTCGGGATTACTAGCTCAAGCCCGAGATAATTAACCCTTGAGATCCAGTACAAACTCTTATCCAGGAGACTGAATTGTCACGACCGAGACAATGGCAATCTTGCCTGAGACACTTGGTGTCATGATCGAGAGATTTGAAAAGATGTGACTACTAGAAGATGCCTCAACCAAAATCTGCCATATCACTATCAGAAGTCAAGATGGCCAAGTTGACCATACTAACATCTCGATTGGGATGCTTGTCATTGAAGGGTTTTGAGCATGTATCATATACATATTACGCAGCAGAATTTAAAATTTTTCAAAACCCAAAGCAAGAGAATCGGCTTATGCCAATTACAACTAATTTAACAAAGCAAAATTCAGAAATTATACCTTTATAATTTTTTAATTTTTCTTCAACTTCTCATCTTGTTGGGTTGTAGCAAACCACAATAATCCTATCTTAGATTGTCTCTAACAATATCCACGCAAAAAAGAAAGAATGAAACCACTAGGAAGTTAGCTTGAACACACCTCAAAGTGGTAGCAATAATGTGTGCTCCTTCGAGAGAAAAATTGAACTTTTTTTAATTTTTTTTGTTGTCTCCAAAATTTTTTCTTCTCAAATTTCTATCTTTTAGGGTCTTTTAGATCCAAAAAAATATTAGTTGCATTGACCAAAAATTAAAAGAGGAGAAAATGAGGGGTTATACAGATAATGGCCATCAATGGCCAATTAAAAAACATTTGCGAGCTGCTGGCCAATTGGCCTGCTAGGTTAGCGGGCCCATCAACTCCCCCTAGCAATTTTTCCCCGTGATCTTCTCTCGAACTAACTTGAAATAATTCTCTTATATTTTTAGATCCCATCTAAAACCATTTTACTCAATCTTCACATTTCCAAAGCCTGTCACCCATTAGGTTCCCGGTTATATTGGCCATTTAAATTATCAAATAACTTAAGTAAGTCATAAGTGGTATCTAGCAACACATCATGACCCCCAATTGATCGGAAAGTCAGTGGTTTGACTATAAACCTTTCCATTAACAATTTCTGTGCAATTTATTAGTTTACCATTTTATACCCCACTCAGTTCACAGTATGGACAATGTGTAAACTCTCGCTATACTGACTACATCACACCTAGCCTAAGTGATGTTGGATCTTGTCCTGGAGACTAATTACTCTATCAGACATGTCACTAAAGACCATCTTCATGACATTTCCACTCTAGCGAGAGATTTCGAGTAATATCCCGACAAGTGGCCATGCGTATACACTCCCTCTATTCAGAGTGGTGAATCCTTTATTGGCTACCCAATTACCTTCAAATACCTCAAGCTATACCCAATCACCATCCTATGAGTGACCTTAACGAGGCAATAAGGAATGGATTCAAAATACATAATCAGTATCTAAGATATCCTTGAGTACCTCAAGTCTAAGGATACATGCACCATTGCTATGATGAGACTATCATTGATATTTGAATAGATAATCCATGTGATTGTCTCATAAAAGGTTATCTAATGTACTTGGCTACTCTTAGCAAGCATCCACATGTTAACTCTAAACATCTCATGCTTACAGATTATGAGATCTACTACTTGATCCAATCGAGGAATATAACATGTGCTAGTCTATCCAGATTAATAATGTCTCGTATCATTAATCATATGACTAGGGATAATTTAGATACTAACATAATTACACATGATAAGAATCTCATTATCATGATCTCATCATGATTTCCTTCATACTATGTTACGTATTAAGGACTTCATTAATTGATTTAAGATCACTATCAATTCATATATCAAATGAATACCAAATTAATGAAAATGCCTTTTATTAATCAAATAAACATATACAATAAGTGCTAAAGGTGATTGCCTTTAGAGCACTTATTTAACAATCTCCCACTTGCTCTAAAGCCAATCGCCTTTATATTGAATTCCATAGGCAAGTGCATAAGAATCATATTTCCTTTGGGGAAGTGGCTTAGTTAGAGAATAAGTTATATTCTAATCGGTGGGCACTTTCTCTACTTTTACATTATTCCTACCAATGATTTCTCTAATCAAATGGTATCTTCTAAGTACATGCTTAGACTTCTGATGAGACCGTGGCTCCTTTGCTTGCGCAATGGCTCCATTGTTGTCATAATACAATTGTATTAGGCCAACAATGCTAGGAACCACTCCAACTTCCACGATGAATTTCTTAATCCAAATCGCTTCCTTTGCTGCTTTGGAAGCTGTTATGTACTCTACTTCAGTTATGAAATCAGCAGTCGTTTCTTATTTGGAACTCTTCCAACTGATTGCTCCACCATTAAGTGTGAATATATAACCTAATTGGGATTTTGAGTCATCCATGTTAGATTGGAAACTGGCATCGGTATACCCGCTCATTACAAGGTCTCCTTCTCCATATACTAAGAATACATCCTTAGTCCTTTTCAAGTATTTAAGAATATTCTTAACAGCCACCCAATGACCCTCACCTGGTTCCGACTGGTGTCTACTCGTGATTCTCAAAGCATATGATACATCAGGTCTTGTACATATTATAGCATACATGATTAATCCTATAGCCTAAGTATATGGAATCAAACTCATGCGCATCCTCTCATCTTGTGTCTTTAGATATAGATTTTGAGAGGGTAATCCCATAGGTCATGGGAATGTATCCTCTCTTGGACTGTTCCATGCTAAACCTTTTTAGCACTTTGTCTATGTATTTAGACTGTGAAAGACCAGACAACCTTTTAAATCTATCTCTATAGATCCTTATCCCCAAAACATAGGCTGCTTCTCCAAGATCTTTCATAGAGAAATTCTTGGAGAACTAGATTTTGACTAATTGCAAGACTGAGACATCGTTTCCCATTAGTAATATGTCATCTACATATAATACAAGGAATATGATTGAACTACTACTAACCTTCTTATATACACAAGGCTCATCCAGATTTTGTGAGAAACCAAACTGTTTGATTGTCTTATCAAACCATATATTCCAACTCTTGGATGCTTGTTTCAATCCATAAATGGATCTTTGAAGCTTACACACCTTTTTCGTCATCTTTGGATATGAAGCCCTCTAGTTGTGTCACGTACACATCCTCAGTTAGGTTTCTATTAAGGAAAGCCGTCTTCAGATCCATTGTCATATCTCATAATCATAATGAGCAATAATGGCTAGGAGTATCATTACGGATTTAAGCATCGCTACTGGGCCAAAAGTCTCATCATAGTCAATTCCTTGTCTTTGATGATACCCTTTAGCTACTAGTCTAGCTTTATAGGTAATCACATTACCATCTATATCGGTTTTCTTTTTGAAAATCCATTTGCACCCTATGGGTTTTATCCCTTCAGATGGGTTAACCAAAGTCCATACTTGGTTTTCATACATGGAATCCATTTCTGACTTCATGGCTTGAAGCCATTTGTCAGATTCTGAACTATACAAAACTTCTCTATAGGTTGTAGGCTTATCATCTTCTATAAGCAATACGTCATTTTGCTCGCTTATGAAAAATCCATATTTCTTTGGAACAGTGCGTATCCTACTTGACCTACGAAATTTTATGCTTAAGAAGGTTGAGCTACAATCTTATTTGTATGAGCAGTAGGCTCGGGATCAGGCAGTCAGTGTCTGCTTGAGCATCTTGAACTTCCTCAAGTTCAATTTTGTTTCCACTATCTTCTTTTAGAAGAAACTCTTTCTCCAAAAAGATAACATGTCTTGAAACAACACTTTTTGTTCCTAGGAGTGGTAGAATTGATATCCATACGATGCTTTAGGATATTCCATAAATAGACATCGGTCATATTTAGCTTCCAGCTTATCTGATATTGTTTGCTTCAGATAAGCAAGACAACCCCAAACTCTCATGTAAGAAAGTGTGGGCCTTTTGTTATTCCACATCTCATATAGAGTAACATCAACTTACTTCAAAGGTACTCTATTTAAAATATAAATGGCAGTCTCTAGTGCATGACCCCAAAATGATTTAGGTAATTTTGCAAAGCTCATCATTGACCTTACCATGTCCAACAAGGTTCAGTTTCTCCTTTTAGCCACTCCATTGTGTTGTGGCATGTAAGATGGAGTCCACTGGGATAATATCCCATTATCCCTAAGATAGTCAAGAAACTCTTGGCTTAAGTATTCTCCACCCTGATTTGATCGAAGTGTTTTAATACTTTTCCTAAGTTGTTTCTCTACTTCATTTCTAAATTCTTCGAACTTTTCAAAAGCTTCAGATTTGTATCTCATAAGATACACATATCCAAATTGTGAGTAGTCATCAATAAAGGTAATGAAGTAGATTAAACCACCTCTGGCATGTATAGACATTGGACCACATACATCTGAATTTATTAAGTCTAATAGTCTATTAGCATGTTCACCCTTTCCCTTAAAGGGTAATTTTGTCATCTTGCCTAACAAGCAAGATTCACATATGTCATATGTTTCATAATCAAATGACCCTAAACTACCAATCTTGTGTAGTTTAGCCATGCGCCTCTCACTTATATAGCCAAGGCGACAATGCCATAAATAAGATGATTTCAACAAATCTTGTATATGTCTCTTATTGTCATTAATATTTAAAATTGGATTTGACATATCTAATATGTATATACCATTGCATAATGTACCACTAGCATAAAGAATACCATTCAACATAATAGAACAACAATTGTTACTAAAAGCCAAATGGAAACCATCTTTATTTAAACTAGAAACA
>CATIWF010059572.1:0-28688 GCA_949630135.1 Balakata baccata | reverse complement strand
AAAAAACTTAAAAAATAAAGAAAATGAAGGAGGGAGAGAAGGTCAACCCAATGAAACTAGAGTAAAATATACTTTTTCCGTTGGATATTAATTGTGCCTTGATTTTGAAAAATTAAAAATTTTAAATTTAACATAAAGGGTAAATTTAAAAAAATATATTTAATTTTCATTTGATAATATAAAAGTTATAAATAAATAGAATTTAAGAATTTTTTAAAACATAGAAGGAGATAAACGGCTACTGGGGTTTTGACTGAAACTAAAGCAAGAATTGGTCTTGAGTAGTTTAGATGCCCTTATAAAGGCATGGCAGTTAATCATCCAATATTGATTCACTATTATTATTGCCCACCGACCAATTAATAGTATCATTACTGTTAGTTAACAACTAATTTTTAGCTAATTAATTAATATTAATTAACCTCAAAAAGTTTTGATCTGTTCAAACAATCATTTTCACCATAGTTTAATTATTTATATAGTCCTCTCACATTCTAATCATAGATGCAATAGTGACCCCCCACCCACCCAAAAAAACAAAAAAGGATGATACCTCAGATATAAAATAAAGAATAAAAAGAATGCTTGAATTTAGTATCAAAAACATATTTGAATAATTGATTGTTTTATATAAATTATTTCATTTTCCTTCTCCTATAATTTCAGAGAAAAGTAAACAGTATATGTCTAAAATGTATACTCCATTATTATTTTTAAAAAAAATGGAATAAATAAAATAAATGAAGAATTAGAAAGGGACATACCCAAAAAAGGCAAAGACAGTGATAGAGGAATATCGAAGCCTGAATCCAGGATTTCAGGTTCTGACCCATTTAGAAGTGGGGCAGTGGAGATTGCATATCCGACCGACTCTATATGCCAGCCTGTGTTTTAGGTCGCCATAAAATCATATGAAAATAATTAAGAGATTAATCATACTCAAATCATGAATTTAAGCAATCAAGAAATATACGAGTGTTAATTATTTTCTTCATATTATCTTTGTCATTAGCTTTTTTCATTTTTTGAATCACACACTCTCTCTCTCTCTCTCTCTATATATATATAGGTCCTAAGACATAAAAAATGAGATATAAATAAATTTCAGCTGAGTTGTACTGATAATGACCGAAGTTGTGTGGCATCGAGTTTAAATTTTCATTTGATTTTTTTTTTTTGTTGGTAAAAAAAAAACAAAGAAAGTAAAAAGGAAAATGCTAAATTAAGTAGTTTAAGCAAAAAATCAAAATTGAGGGCTAAATTAACGTAATGAAAGGTTATATAGAGAAGGAGTCTTACACGGCTTTTCACCATCTGCTAAATTAAAACTTAAAAATTAAAACGGTCTTAATATTCACATGTACAATATGCGCAGAAGAATAATTCAATTAGAAGATTACATTTGAAAGAAATTTTCTTACTACCGATCTCCCAACTTAGACAACATGTTTTATTTCCTATAAATGTGGAGCTTCAAAGTTTTTTATTTTATTACTACAATTATAAGCACCTAAAATTTTCTAGGATTAGAATTACAAAGTCTAAATTGTCCCGCAGACAACTACTAGTTTTTCTTCCCCTAATCATGTTGTCTTTCTTCATAAACCTTGCATGTGACAAACACATGCTTAATTAATTATTCCTTCATCTAATTTCAACAAAATTGTTTTTATTTATTATTTTTATTACATTTTCTTACACATAATTAAAATTTTATTTTCTAAAAAATTCTATTTATTATGCATATACGTGATTGATATTTATGGAGTAGTATTTAAGTAAAGTTTAAATTTTATAAATTTTCATGTTAAAAAATCGCCAGTAAATCTCGAGCTAAGAATTTTGTTTGGCGTAAGTTAGCACTTAGCAGAGTTAAAAGTTCTCGTGAGATTTCACACATTGAGGAAGACGAAGTGGGACACTTGTCGTGTTGGGAGTAAATTCGGTGGTCCAAACAACTGTGAGTAAAGTTTCCTGCAAAGTGCACTGGTAGCCGCTTTCGCCATCTCGCAATCTAACATCCCTAATTCAAAATCAATTTTAACAGTTATTTTAAGGAATAGTTTAAAAAATATATTTATAATTGAATAAAATAATTATACCTCGAAAAAGATAAATTACCTATAATTTTGAACAGCAAAAAATAAAATAAATTTATATTTTCCGAACAAATTGAATATTTAAAAAATAATTATATCTTTTTTGGAACTAAACAGAAATGACAAGGAGCTCAGTTTGCTATACCAGATAGTCCTGAACAGAATAGTGTGGTCGAAAGGCAGAATCGCACCTCAAATGAAATGACAAGGAGCATGATGTCAAGATCAAATCTTCCAAACTTTTTTGTGGGATGAGGTTATGAGAACAATATTGTATATTCTCAATAGAGTCCCCTGCAAGTCTGTGACTAAAACGCTATTTGAATTGTGAACCAGAAGGAAACCTAGCTTGAATTATTTTCGAATTTGGGATTGTCCTTTAGAGGTACGTCTTTACAATTATGTTGAAGATAAATTGCATTCTAGATCTACTCATTGCTATTTCATAGGGTATCCAGATCATTTTAAAGGCTACAAATTTTATTGTAGAGAACGAGGTTCTAAAATTGTAGAATCATAGACAACTAAATTTTTAGAATTTGATGTAGCTGATGAGGGTGATCACTCTAAAATCATAAGATAGGAAAATCAGACTCAGGTTATACATATTCCTATACCCAAGCAACCTACAATGTTGGATCCTATACCTGTAATTGATCCAATTTTGGAGGAGCCTATACAGTTAAATTAGGCTTCATCATCATAAGATACATCTGCACAAGTTCCTCTTAGGAGGTCAATTAGGAAAAGGAAACATATTATTTATTTTTATTATGTGGTCTATATAAGTGAGAGTGATTATGATATTGATCATATTACTGGTCCTACATCTTTTAAAGAAGTTGTTTCTAGTTTCCAGTATGATCTGTGGTGAGATACAATGAGAGATGAAATGCAATCTATGGATTGTAATGGGGTGTGGGAGCTTATTGAATTACTTGAAGGTTATAGACCTATCAGTTGTAAATGGGTCTATAAGACCAAGAAAGACTCCAAAGAGAATATAGAGAGATTTAAATCTAAACTAGTTGTCAAGGGATTTACTTAAGGAGGAGGAATTGATTATAATGAAACTTTTTCTCCTGTATCCTCAAAGGATACATTTAGAGTAATTATGGCAATGGTAGCTCATTTTGATCTAGAGCCATATTAGATGGATGTTAAAACTGCATTCCTAAATGGAAAACTGAATGAAGATGTCTATGTGGAATAACCTGAAGATTTTCAGGTAAATGGTAAGTATCATCTAATGTGTAGACTTAAAAAGTCTATTTATAGTCTAAAACAATTCTCACGACAATAGTATCTGAAATTTGATGGTGTGATCACCTCTTTGAGATTTGTCGAGAGTAAAGTTGATAGATGCATATATCTCAAGATCAATGGGAGCAGGTATATCTTTCTGATATTATATATTGATGATATACTGCTTGTAAGCAATGATTTAGGAATACTGCATAAGGTAAAACAGTTGTTGTCTAAATATTTTGATATGAAAAATCTTGGAGAAGTATCTTTTGTCCTTATAATTGAAATCCATAAGGATCAATCTCAAAACCTTTTAGGTCTCTCTCAGAAAGCATACATTGAACGGATATTGAAAAGATTCAATATGCAAGAGTGTAAGTCTTGGGATGTACCAATTGCTAAAGGTGATAAATTGAGTTTGACACAATCTTCCAAGAATAAAGTTGAGAGATAATCAATGAAAGCAATGTCATATGCTAGTGCAGTAGGAAGCTTGATATATGCTCAAGTGTGCACTGGACTAGACATTGCATTTGCAATTGGTATTCTAGGTAAATATCAATATAATCCTGGAATGGACTAGTGGACTGCGGTTAAAAGAGTTTTGAGATACTTTAAAGGGACTAAGAATTACATCTTGATATACATAAAGGTTGAAAATATTGAGTTGGTTAGTTATACTGACTCATATTTTGCTGGTTGTTCTGATAATAGAAAATCCACCTTAGGCTACATTTTTATGTTAGCTGGTGGGGCTGTATCTTGAAAAAATATTAAACAATCCTTAATCTTGTCTTCCACGATGCAAGTTGAGCTTGTAGCATGTTACGGTGCAACTATACAGACTATTTGGCTATGAAATCTCATTACATAAATGTCAATTATTGATTCCATTGATAAGCTCATAAAGTTGTATTGTGATAATTTACCAAATGTGTTGTTTGCGAAAAACAACAAGAATATCATTGGATCTAAACATATGGAAGCAAATATGTGACATTAAAAGAGCTAGTAAAGAAGGGTGACGTTGAAATAGAGCTAGTAAAGAAGGGTGGCGTTGAAATAAAGCATATTGGTACAAATGATATGATAGCTGATCCCTTTACCAAAGGTATTCGACCCAATTTTTTTTAGAGACATGTTATCAGTATGAGTATAAAGTCGACTTTTTATACCTTAGATTAATGAGAGGCTTTCTTTGTTGCTCTATGTATTTTAGTTTGTACTTTATACATTAGTATAATGTACTTTATAAATTGATAGTCATCAATGCAGTATGTATATATTTTCGTTGGAAAATATATGATAATATATTTTAATTGGAAAGTATTTGATATTGTATTTTCGTGGAAAAATATTAAAGGTTATTTTTTCATTGGAAAATATAATGTGATGTATATCAGATCTGATAAATTAAAGTCTTAAGATTAGTATCGTCTTAAGCAAAAGCTTAGTGCATTAAAGTTCATAGTTTTGGTTGTATGTCTTGAAACACATAAAGAATCTGTGTTGTATACACAAACTGTCTTGGTGCATTTATAATCGTACGATATAAAGTTTTTAAGATATACACAAACTTTATTTAAAGTTATAAAAGATTTTTTATGCGTATCTGTGTTGCACTTAGATAAGAAATCATTGACTTATAAGAAAATCAACACATAAAGTTTGATTATAAAGTGAGTATTGACTAATCTTGTCACATTACCACACTGTGCTCACGATTGACCGATAAGACAATCAACACATAAAGTTGATCATAAAATGAGTGTTGACTAATGTTGCCACATAACTATACTGTGCTCATGATTGATAAGGTTATTGGTAAATGTGACTATAGAAAGTGTCATATTCTTGAATAATGTGGTTTCTGCCATGATTCCTTGCCAATGATTTTATTGAATCGAGCGGTAATAAGAAATCTTTTGTAATAGATTTTCAATTAGTTAGCCAAGTGAGAGAATGTTATATATATTTAATATCTAATTATGGTTGTGAACTCATTAATTGAGAAATAAAGATATATTACAAAATAAAGGGTCTTAAAAATCTTATCAATTCTTTATTTAGGCAAAACTTCATTAATTAATTTAGTGTGGATTTAATTAATGTGAGCCATATAATAATATGGGTGTGATGGATGACACATGATTATTATATTATACGGGCTAAGTCTCTCTTGTTACTGACTCTCACTCCCTATATAAAGTTGGATGGAGATAAAAAAAAATTTAGAATTTTATCATTCTGAGTTAGGAAACGAGAAAAGTTCTTAGTGGAAACTCATTCAGATTGTTCCTACCACGATAGATTCAATGAAATCAAGTTTTTTTTTATATTCTCTATCTCAATTAAACTTATTTTGTGCTCTAAATTTCATATATTAGATCATTAGATTGATTTTGGCTAAATTGATTTTCTATCATATCTATGACAAATTAACATATATATATATATATATATAAATATTTATTTATATTTATATTTATATATTTCAAAAATAGAAAATAAATAAATAGAAAGATATATGACTGACAATTCTCATCAAAATTTCTTCAAATCATCAGATATTATATTTGTTTATTTATATTTATAATAAAATATTATATAACAATAATTTTAATCGATAAATATGTAAATTTATTGTAATAATTACTTTTTTTTATTATATGATTATTTTTCGTTTAATTTGATATTAAATAAATAAAACAAATATAAATATAAATAAATAAGTACGAAATAAATAATGTTCGCTTAAAAATAATATATTCATAATTTATATAAATTTGGAATGGGAAGTAATTAAAATTCAATAGGTCAGATTCTCAGAAGAGCTATTAGCCTTAAACGGTCAAACGTCTAGCTAGGTAAGACCACAAAATTATAATAATAATAATAAAAAAAGCGTTAATTAGTTTTTCGTTTCCATGTAAATGACGTTTTGCAGGATTTGCTGAAGAAAAGAATCTAACTGTTGCAGCCATGAGACTCATTTAAAATTATTTTCAAACGTGGAAATCAAATCCTTTTTTATTTAATCGTGTGTGTTTTCATGCTTTCTCATGATTTAAATGGTCATAGTCCCAAATTCTTCACTGAAATTCAAAATTTTAAAACCCCATATTTCCTTTATAATATCTTTTTTGAAATAACATGCAAATTTGACTTATTAATTTTTTTTAAAAAAATTACTATTTATCCTTGAAATTTGTTATATTACATTAATATCCTCTTGAAGTTTAAAAATTATATAATTTACTTATTCTATTTTTACATTCATTAAATTATATAGTGCGCGTTTTTGTTAAATTTTAAAATATTTATCATTAGTTAGTTAGAAAAAATACTCTTTTATTCCATGGATGCTAATACAATATTTTAAACTTCAAGAGATAAATAATTTTTTTTTGTCATTTTACTATAATCTAACGGAATGACGTATTAGTATAATATAATAAAATAGAGAGAGCAAATTACATAATTTTTAAACCTCTGAAGATACTAATATAATATGTCAAAACACTATGTATGGATGGTATGAACTGTCTAAACAAGAATTTTTGAACAGCGCGCAACCAGAACTATTATTCACTACATCAAAAAATTTTCATTAATGAAAGATATAAATCCATTGGAAAATCAAAAATATTTATATCCAATGAAAGGGTGGTTGTTGCTATCTGCTCAAATAACAAATCATTGGTTTAACCGAATAACTAAATAAAATTGATAAACCATTCAATTCGTCTAAGGTGGATGGATCTTCTCAATTGGTCGATGGATCTAAAGACAATATGAATATAAGCAATCAAAATCAGCTGGCTCATTGGGTGTTCATTTATTAAGAATGAAGAAAATGGTATTGTTTATGGGGAAATATTTGATTTAGGGTTTTCTGATGTTTGACGTTTAATGTTAAATAATTAAATATGATATTTGAGTTGCGACTATGAAATAAATTGAATATTAATTAATTTTGATGTTTGAATGAATCTGGAAATGCATATAGAAAGGGGAATTACTTAAAAAAGGGTGCCATTATCTTATAAGATTAAGCATATTCTATGTTCCGTGCGCCTTTTTAGGTAGGTCACTTTCTTTCTTCTCTTTTTAAATAACTGCATATTCTCCTAATATTCTGTTAGCTACCTCAATTAATTATATATCATTATAAAAATTATCTAATTTAATCCAATTGATATACTTCGATAATTATTTATCAAAATTATTAATTTATTCATTGATTACATATCAATTTCTTGTTTTTTTAAATATATAATTGTATTTATGAATTAAATTAAAAATATAATATAATATAAAACTACTTTTTAAATATAATCATTATTAATTAATTTTTTCATAATTAAAATTATATATATATATATATATATATAAATTAACAATGAGGATTTGACATTGATTTTTCTTATCGGAAATAATTATAAAGTTTAAACATAAAAATTTCACTTAATAAGAAGTTCTTGAAATAATAGCAATGAAGATTTCAAACATTTCATTTGACACAAAATTTTTATAACTTAATTATTTTAAGTATGTAACTGCTTTTGAATTCTACCTAATACTTTTTGAATTAATCTAATTAATTTCAAAACCCAAATTAAAAGAATAAAAATTTCAAACATTCAACGTAATTTATACATAAGAATTCAAATGTAAGCAAAAAGTTGTTTACAAAAAATTGAAAATATCACCAAAAAGCAGGGGCAGATTTACATACAAAGTAATGGGTTTATTGGACCCACTAATTTTTAAAAGTCATTAAAATGGATTCATTATTTTTAACACATTTTTTCTATTATTTTCAATAATTGGACCACAATAAAATTTATACTATATAATAATAATAATAATAATAATAATAAAAACATAAATATGCAAAGTTGCATTATCAAATATTCAATTACATTCCAAATATCAAATATGTATATTTTTAATTATTTTATTTATTTATTTCAATTCATAATATATTAGTCTTTAGTTTATGATTTTAATGTTTATATTGTGGTTAATTTTATTTACTGTCTTATTCTTATAACTCTATTCAACATTCAATTATTTTTATAGAAAGAAATTTATTTTTAAAAATTAGCGATGATGCTATTATAAATCGTTTCCAAAATATGAAAACTTATAGAGAATAATTATAGTTTTTTTCTTTAAAGTTTTTCTCTTGTATTAAAAAATTATAATTTAAAATTTTATGAATTATAATAAATATTTTTTATATTTTTTTTAATTTATAAATTTGACACCCCATTAAAAAACTTCGGGATCCATCACTGGATCTACCGCTGATGATTCTACTGTACAAAATTTTTGAATCTGCTATTTCAAAAAAGGTATTTGCAGATATAATTTCACATTAATTATAGGCTGTTATAAACTTAATTTGACTTACAAATTGGATTTACCAGTATTTTGTCTCTTTTTAAAAAAGGAACACGGCTTCCTATTAGTCCACGTAAGCAAATGCGTCACTGGGAAATCTACAAGGCCATCCTCCATTGGCTGTATCTCTTGCAAATAAAAAGTTATGTTGGTTAACAAACATAATCACAAAAAAACTTTAGATATATCTTTAATCCATATTAAATTTTTAGAAATATAATCTAAGTTATTTCAACCAGCTCTTTTAACTTTTCAATTGGAAAATTTTAATTTTGTCCGGATTCAATAAATAACTTTGTTCATCATTTCAATTGGTAATTTTGAGTTCAAGTTCTCTTCACTACATTAGATGTGATTTCGCTTTTATGGATATTGTAAGGAGATGATTATTTCCTGTTGTATATTTTATAACCCGCTAAGTCATTTAAATATATTTGTGAGGTGTTTTTTTTCTGATAAAAAAAAAATTAAATTGACGTAAAATGAAGTCTCTTCAAAGTTTTTTTTTTTTGTAATAAAAATATCTTCAAAGTTAAGCAAATATTAGAATCAGAACTTGATCATTAATGAAGTTTTTTCTTTAATGTATTTCAAAGATTGTTCCTTAAAATTTATTGTGAAAGTGAGATTTATATATTAATTTATAGATTATTAATAATATACTACATTTACTCTATAAATATGAAACTGATTATATTTCATATTTTTCATCTATAAATAAAGATATTATTAAAAAGATAAGTAAGAAATTTACAAAAAGAGTCATACATTTCCAAAATGCCAACAAAACAACTTAGACTATTTATAGAAATGAAATCAGAATTTTAATTTCATATTGATTGTTGAGATTTTTCAGAATCACACTCCATAATCGATAAACACTACGTGTTGATTATTATTGGGACCAAAATAGAAAGGTGGTCAGACGACCAATAAATTATAGTTTGATAAAATTGTGAGATTTGACTTTAAATTATAAAAAGAAAAAAAATTGGCCGGAAGAATATATATATATATATTTTTTGAAGACAGAGAAAAACATGGTGGCTGGAAAAGCACAAAAAAATGCAGAATGGCAACAAAATAGAATTACAAAAAGATAATACTAATTAAAAAAAAAAAAAAGAGAGAGAAGAGAAGAGAGGCCTAATTAAATTAAAAGTTGAATAAAATACGTGGGCTTGAAAAATGTTCAAACATATACATTTATTTAGTCAGAACTCCGACATTCTCTTTCTTAGAGCCCCCACCCTCTCCCCTTCTATAAATACCTATTTGGGGTTCTCTTCTTTCAATCAACCAACCCAATTAAGGAGCTAATCACTGATTTCGAAAGCTAATCATTCTTTTCTTCTCTGTTAATTTCTTTCTCGCGTCAGTGATATCCAGATACAGATATAGACTGTGAGAATATGGAATTTCTTCTATTAGCTAAAGTTTTCAACTTTACCATTCTTGGTGTTTTCTTGTTTTTCTTCTTTAAGCTATTGATTTCTCTCTGGATTTCGCCTTCTATGGCGTATATGAAGCTTAAAAAGAATGGATTTGGGGGTCCAACTCCAAATTTCCCTCTGGGAAATATTCAGGAGATGAAGAAGATCAGTGTTGCTGCTGCTGCTTCTTCTTCTTCTTCTTCTTCTGCCTCTTGTTCAGGATCTTTAAATATCTCTAATGATATTCACTGCACTGTCTTTCCTTACTTTGCTCAATGGCAGAAGTCTCATGGTACGTGGAATTCTATCGATCTGCTGGGTTTAACTAGACTTAAATTCATTTCTTAATTTACTTAAATGCATACTTATCAAATCTTTGAAATCATTATATATTAAGAGAGAATTAATGAAGAAGAGTATATATGTTTGTAATATATAATTGCAGGGAAAGTGTTCATATACTGGTTAGGGACAGAACCATTTTTATACATAGCAGAACCAGAATTCCTAAAAAGGATGTCAACAGGAGTGATGGGGAAGACATGGGGAAAGCCTAATGTGTTTAAACATGACAGAAAACCAATGTTCGGTAATGGCTTGGTTATGGTTGAAGGCGATGACTGGGTTCGTCACCGCCATATTATCACTCCTGCTCTCTCTCCTCCCAACTTGAAGGTTAGTTTACTCTCCTCTCTCTTACAAATGGATAAAGACATATATACCTTTTCTAACAATCTATAAGTTAAATATACTTTCTATATATTTCAACTAAATGATGGCCAAAGCAATTAAATTAAGAACTTGGTGGAAACAGATTCTGCAGAATGGATGGATAGAATTGAATTTGTCTCTGAAGTCATAAAGAGTAATCTATTACATTTTAATAGAGCTCAGTACAAATATATAAATTAGTTATACACAGCAGGTCAAGTATTCTTGTGTAGCAAAGTGTAATTAATTTCCAAAGCTAATTACCTAGATGTAATTAACCTATATGTATAAAGTGTATTTTATTCCATATTATAAAATTAAATTCTGTTTGTTGACCTACAAATATAGGCTATGACAAGCTTAATGGTGGAGTCCGCCACTAAGATGCTAGACAAGTGGGCAGGCCTCGTAAACTGTGGCACCCAAGAGATTGACGTTGAGAGAGAAATCATAGCAACAGCAGGAGAAATCATAGCCAAGACAAGCTTTGGCATAGGCTATGAAAATGGAAGACAAGTTTTTGAAAAATTAAGGGCAATGCAAATTACCTTGTTCAAGACTAACCGTTATGTGGGGGTGCCCTTCAGCAAGTTTCTTTGCCCTAAACAAACCCTAGAGGCTGAAACTTTGGGAAAAGAAATCGATGCCCTTCTCTTAACAATTATCGAAGATCGCAAAAATTGTAGAAATGGGTCTCCACAAAAGGACTTATTGGGTTTATTGCTTGAAGAAAATCACGAGGATGGGCGATTAGGGAAGACATTGTCGACAAGGGAATTGGTGGATGAGTGCAAAACTTTCTTCTTTGGTGGCCATGAAACAACGGCGTTGGCATTATCATGGACATTGCTGCTTTTGGCTGTGCATCCAAAATGGCAAAATCAATTGAGAGAGGAGATTAAAGAAGTTACTAAGGATAAAGAGATTGATTTCTCTATGCTTGCTGGACTTAAGAAGGTAATCCCCATCATCATATCACATTCATGCATTTATCATCTTCACGTTACCTTTGCTTTCTAGTTTCATCAGCTAATCATATATGTTAACTCTAACATCTATGAAAAAAATCTTGCCTAAACTACTATAAATGGACTTTAATTAATTGGAAGTTCTCTCTTTATTGTTGAAGTTTGGTTTGCTAAATATACGTAAAACTATAGCATTATCACATGACACATGCATCTGTTTCACTTTGTGCAATTCTTTGCTTTTCTCACATGCAACCATTCTAAATTTCTAACCACTTTCTTTTAAAGATTTTTGATAATTAGTTATATTTAGATTAATGGGTTGGATAAATAGAGGTGAAATAATAGATTTTTTTTTTTTTTATATTTGCGGAGTCTCGAATCCGATACTATTAAAAGGAGTATAACTCATTTATGCCGGTAGGACATAGTGTTCTAATGCACTTGAAAATAAGATATTAGTACGGTATATTTATATATATATATATATATATATTTTTTTTTTTTCTAGAAATTGAAAGTGTTGAAGAATAGCATTGGCCGGTGTTAGGAGACCAAATTCGAAAGGTCAAGGTCAGAAACATGTATTAGTAATAGTCCACACGTATAAGGCCTTTAGCTTATGCTTGAGTTGGATTAGGATGACCACTTGTTTTTCTTTCCTCAAGTCATATTAGCTACAGTCACCTTAATTTTATATTGACTATTTATTATTTAATGAGAAGATAAAAAGGAGAAATTTATTAATTTTGAATTTTCTGTAAACTTATTATAGATAAATTTTGAGTATTAAATAATTATTTAAAAAATAATAATTACCGCTGATATTTTTCTTGTTAAAAAATAAATGTTAAGTAATCAATAAGCTATAAATTAATTATTACAAAAGAAATTAATAGTATTAATCTTGTAAATAGAGTGTGAGTTTTTAAATTCGATTATATAGAAGAATCCTTATAAACAAAACAAATAAATGGTTGGTACACAAATACAAAACCATGTCATGTCACAAGATGTAACAAAATACCACTTTTTCAGAGGCAGGGGCTTTGACCAGCGGTATAGTGGTGGCGGACGTGGCCAATTTGATATCGGCCACGTCCAACCGGCCAATTATGCCAAAAAAATGAAGAAGACAGTCCAACATTTGTAATATTTGTTGCTTATTGAAGCTACAGCTCCCAATTTCATGTCAAATTTATACTAAAAGACATGGGAGGAAATTAATTAAATTGCTGCAGTGAATTAATTTGAATTTTCTCATGTAAATTATGTTGGTGCAGATGGGCTGGGTGATGAACGAAGTGGTGAGGCTGTACTCGCCAGCACCAAATGTCCAAAGGCAATCAAGAGAAGACATTAAAGTAAATAACCTAACAATCCCAAAAGGAACCAACATGTGGATTGATGTAGTGGGCATGCACCATGACCCTAATCTATGGGGAGAAGATGTGAATGAGTTTAAGCCAGAAAGGTTCAAGGATGATCTGTATGGTGGGTGCAAGCACAAGATGGGCTATTTGCCTTTTGGGTTTGGAGGGAGAATGTGTATTGGTAGGCATTTGTCCATGATGGAGTATAAGATTGTTTTGACCTTAATTCTCACTAGGTTTTCTTTCTCCCTCTCTCCAACTTATTCTCATTCCCCTGCTATTTGTCTCTCCCTAAGACCTAGTTATGGGCTGCCTCTCATTGTTAACCCCCTTGTATAAGCCTAGTAAAGTTCACTTCTAAATATAGTTTTATCTTTCTTTCTGGTTCTTTTTCTTGTGTAATATGGAAAATTAATAAAAAGTATGTTCATCTTTTAGTTGCTGAAATTATTCAAGCTGTTCTTCCTGACTGCTTCTTAATTCAACAACTTTGTTATTAAATGGACGAAATTGAGAAAACTATTTTAGACATTCCCCTAAACCTAGAAAACTAGAAAATATAGTAACAAAATTTCAATGTTGTCAAACATTTAAAATTCTGTTGAATAATAAATTTAATAGTCAAATCCAATCTTCAAAGTCTAATTACTCGGCAAGACTAGGACACAACTATTGTTACTAACATTCTGCGTAGCAGGCAAAGTTGGATGACATGGATATAAAACGTGCTACCAATTTTTCATAATGCTAGGCAGCTTACTGTGCAATTGAGGCTATCAACAAAGTTAAGACCAATCACATTTTAAAGTGATTTTCCAACCCTCTGATTGGTTAATAAAAATAAAGAAAAATAAAAAAAATAAAGGAAAAAAAATATTTAAAAATTTTTCTCCTCACCAACCAATTAATAGATGAATGTAGAACAATCACTTTTTAAAATAGATATCCTCAGCATTCCTCGCTGATCTATAATAGAATGACTAATATATTATTATCATAACACAGTCGCTCAAACTCTCTTAATATTACTGGGAATATTACTGATGTTAAGTGAGAATTTTGGTAGTCAAGAATCAAGATATACTTCCGTGTTGAAGAAGAAGATCAATTTGTGGCAGAGAAAAAGGATGCTTCATGCACTATAGCTTTTAAGAGTATCAGCACACATCAATTTATGGCAGCCATCTTTAGGCTTTAGCAACACAAACATGTCGAGCAGTGAAAAGATGGATCAAGTAAAAAAGAACAGCTAGTGAATGTTAACAAGAAGTTGCAGAATGGGAAGTCATTTTGTTATGATGGAGACATCTTTTACAGTTTGAAGGAGGACCGGTACCGACACATTATTCAATATGGCCTCTTCAAAACTTCCTAACATACGACAACCCTTAAAAGAGAGGCAAGGTTGGTGGAAAACGCACAAGCATCCACTGTTTCTCATATGTTGCCAAATGACTCCATCCGATCTCCTCAAGCAATGAGAGTTTCAGATCATAAAGCTTCCTCTTTGGAGGATCCCCATCATCTTGAATCATGTCATTTAAAACCTGACACAGAAAAAATATCACATTATTTAAAGGCAATATCATGTTCGGTCAAGTTGGAAAATTAGGGGTCAATGCCTCAACAGTGAAAGAAAATGATGGAAACATTCTCTTCTAACAAGTCCTCAAGGAAACATGTCAAATATGGGAAAATAAAATCTACCTTTAGCGCTGTGCTGAGCCTTCCACTCCGTCTTTCACGAATCACACTGAGAGTGCCATATTTGGAGGACTTCACGTCCACCCATTTTCGTAGTTCTTTGAAATTCTCCTCAAAAAGGTCTTGTTGGCCAGCAACTGGAGCAGATTTTTCATCAGTCTTGCCCAACTCTTTTGCGCCATCTGCTACAGCCAAAACTTCACCTTTCTGTCCCTGCTGTCATGACAATGGCAACAGTGATACTGATAGATGAAAATAGATCAAGCTATAGCCCATTAGAATGGTTAGCACATATTTTTGTTCAATTATTATCATATGCATAACGTACCACCTTTGAATATGTGTCCATGTATCCTATGTTTTGACATTTGGACGAATCAGACACATCAACATATATCCATGTCGGATCCTTTTACCAAAAGAAAAGGAAAAGAAATAAAATCACTCGCCAGAGCAAAATTGTGAAAAGCCCATATCATTGCACAGGGCCGAGGAAATTAGTAACGACAGCAATCTCTCTCTCTCCCCGCCACCCCCCCGGAAACTAATATCTTTTTCCTTGCAAGTTAAAAATTGACCAATCCGAAACCCCTGGAAAATGTTCCGTGTTCAATCCGGATTCCTTACTAGTACCTTTATGGTGTCATGTTGAAATAGTTATTCTAGGAAAAACCAGGTGAATCCATGTGGCACAGTAATATGTAACATATAATCGCTTTACAAGGAAGACAATAATAATAATTACCACCAAATGGAGCTAATTTATTCCTACCTCCAAAGATTCAATGTCTGAAATTGCTAGCCCTTTTTGGTACAGTGCCTCTGCCAAATGATCCCGGGTTGTCTCCATCTTCTTTTTTGTTTTCTGCAGCAAAAACGCTTCTTATTAGCTGTTAAAATAATTAAATGAATGCATGCAAATATTCAATATAAACCAATTAATCCAACAGGATAACAGAAGTAAGGGGAACACAGGTAGGTGAGAATCATTTCCCGAACATCAGAAGTCACACAGTTCCATGAATGTATGCATGCCAAGTATCGTCTGTGAAGTTTCTGAACAAATCTCCAAGAAAATTTGTCCATAAGGAGTAAAACAAAGAAAAATACCTCTGCCTCCTCATCTTCTGGATCATTCTTGAGGGCAAAATATTTTGCCAACTCATCTCTGTCAATACTATTAATTACCTCATTTGCTGCATGAATAATCTGCAAAAATGGCAAGTTATTTGTTATTCTATAAAAGCCTAACATGTCATTCCAACAAAGAACAAAGGAACAAGCAAGTTTGTCATTACCTTCAGGAATGTAAAAAGACGAGAGGATCTTGATGCAAATGAAGTTTTACCATGTGTACTATCAAATTTGAATCAATTATTAAACCAATGTTGACCATACCTAGATTTCTATCTTTTTTTTTGGAAACTAATCACACTCCATCAAGGAAATGTCAAAACTGTCCAGCAACAGAAAAAAGAAACATACACACATGTGCATGCACACGCACAACAACCATTATGGTCTACGGATCAAGAATAGCTCCAACCTGAAAGCTTTTAAACTTTTTAGTTGATAGCCATAGCCTAGAGCCACGACACTCAGTAAGTTTAAGGAGTAAAGTTCTTGACAGCGAAGCTGCAACTGAAAACACTAACAAAATTACATTTAAATATTACGACACCATATCTTTGGCTCCATGCTATAGGTTATAGCTGCAAGGCCCGCTATTAGTGGCAAATATATCTTCTTATAAACCAATTTATCACCCCAAGCCCATTAAGAGACGTGCAAATTACACACCAGGTGATGATAAAACAAAAATCTAACAGGATAAGATACAAATGCTTGGTGCTAGCATTTTATTCTTCAAAACAGAATAAACACATATATTGCTTGTTCCTTTCATACGACTTACATCTTCATCATGATCAATTTTGTCCTCAACGTTACTCTCAGAAACCAAGCCTTCCAAAATCTTACCAAGCAGTGGAGTATATTTTGGGTATTCAGACTGCCAGAGAACATATGATATGTATTAGTTGACCTTATCTGAAACAATATGGTTCAGAATGTAAAGGCACATTTTCAAAGAACACAAAACATGCAGGAATAGTTTAGAATTGCATAAAGGTGAACTGAATCAGATTTAGTGTAAATATAGCAAGTTTTTTCATATTGGGTAGTCTTCACTATATGAAGATTAACCCATGCGAAATGCATTTAGATCTGACTAGCAAGAACTGTCTTATTGTCAGAGGAAATAGTAAGTGTAATATTTCCTGACAATACACAGTGTATCTAAATGGGAATATGCACCAGCAGACACGACCTAAATATAATATTGAAAAATCCCTTTTCAAAGACATACAAGTAGTCATTGCCAAGAAATATTAAAAATTACATTTCACATAAGCTTTAACCTTAAGAGAGATTGAAAGTTTTTTCCATTCTGAGCATTCTTCATCGTTGTCGTGTTTTAGGCTTCCCAAAACTTTTATCTTTGCATCCCTTATCTGCCAAGGGAGTAGAGATAGTAAGTACCAGTACAATAATTAGAAACATAGGAACTATAAAAAATTAAAAATAATAGGACAATCCAGGAGATATAATATGGATAACGGCAATGCAAATGGTTCTCTACTAATGCAACTAAAGGTTTTCCACATTCTAGCATCCTGTCAAGTTTGCAAGAATATGATTTTTCCAGTGGCAATCAAGAATCTATTAGTTTTTCTTCAATAAATACAAGAAAATTTTTAATTCCAAAGTGCTTGAAAATACCCCTTCTTCTAAACGTTCAGAAACAGTTTTAGAGCAAGTAGAAGAAGACCCTTTTCCCTTTTCTTCATCAACCTGCCAACGATTTATAAAAAAATTGGAATTTTTAAGTACTTGTATAAAATAAAAAATCTGCTATTGTTCCTTATAGTAAAATTACTTATATGAGGAGGACATCTAGGGAGCCCAAGGTTACAACCTTATTAGGTGGCACAATATAGGAGACATAATAAGACACAGGACTTCTCTTTGGATTTTTCCCCCCTTCTTGACCAGCAAAAGATAACTTTCCATATGAGATTGCTCCCAGCAGTACGGATCCTTGTGGAGCACTCTGCAGAGATTTGTGAGCATCATTTCCTTCCACTTTTTATAATCACTCTTATACCACAGGGTTGAATGAAATCAGGAAGAGAAGATTTTAATACCTTTGGAAGCTTGTCTTTCGCTGGGGGAGCCAAGTAAATTGCTTCTTTCTTCCTACAAGAGAACTTATAGTCAAAAAGTATCAACAGGAATATATTATACAAGTAAACCAAGAAAATATATCATTCAGGAGCACATACCCTGGAACTAAAACTGAGGATTTAAAAGCACCATTTCCTATAACAGGTCCATCCGGTTCAGAGAAAAAATTTAGTCGAATGACATCCTGTATGAAAAGAATTAACTTGAACTGAGGTACATAAAAGCAAAAATGACATATATAATGCTTACTTAAGTTAGGAAAGAACATATTATGTCCTCTATGTAAATACATGTGCGCACACAAAAAATTCCAATGAGATGAATTGCTGTCAACATTACAAATTTCAGATTTAACTTCTCACTTGAATCCAGAAACCATGAATTTGAAACTTCATGACATCAATACAATTACTTCCTTTAATCTTTCATGAAGCTAATATCTAAGATTGAGATACTCTACCTTGTCTTCCAAATTTCTCTCAATAAACAATACCATCTGCTTAAGTTTTTCCAAATATTGCACATTGTCATGCCTGCAATTTGAACATGAAAAGAGGGATTAACCTAAGAAACATTTCTCACTCGAGGAAGTTCCACACCGTTAAAAAATGATCATTTTGCCAAGGAAAGAAGTTATTCCATGTGCGCACAAGCGAAGGCAAATGGATATGCATGTGCGCAAGTGGATTTGATCTTGCTTGGTTAATGGGCCATACCTTAGATATAGCTGTAAATTGTATTCACCCTTGGGAAGTTTTGAGGACTTGGGATAGACATCACCCATTGCATAGACACGCTAAATTTGCAAAGGAAGAAAATGGAAAATAATCAATTTAGCATCCAAAGAGAAAAGAAGAAAGCTTCCATCATAAACTGTTAAGGTACAAAGGAATACAATTAACAAACAGCTATATGTATTGATAACATGGCATACAGACCAACAGGTGATGCAGATTTAAGCATTACTGTCTTCTGTATGCTCACATATGCATGTGTGTGCATGTATAGAGAAAGAGTGAGAGAGATAGACAGCAAGATAGAGAGAGAGGTTAAAGTAATAATTCAGTACCCAGAAAATAAAAATTTGTAAGTCTAGTTAAGAGTTCCATTCCTTAAGTGATCGTTAATCAGCAATTTCTTTCTTTATTTGCAAAGCAATATGAATCCTAAATGTACCTTGTTAGTGTCAGAAATCATATAAAATTGTGACTCAAATTTAGTGTCATATATTCGATTATTAAGCAGTGGAACTTGGGGCTTTATTTCAGCTGCATCCTCTAATTTAAGCTTGTAACTGCAGAACCAAAAGATGAAGAATTAATTACAATAAGTGTTAAACATTAAATATATAAGCAGAAGCAAAATGAATTCTTACGTTAATGTCAGTGCTAGTGTCTGTTTGCCTGACGGCAGTTTATCACGACCTGCTGTAAGTGTGGTAAGTTTAGCATCAATAGGTCGATGTGGAACCCGTATCTGCAAATTGATAATGAGAGAAGGGAAGAGATGCATCAATTTACATGCAACTAATCACACAAGAGAGAAATAATTCAAATTTGTAGAAGACACATCATCGTTGATTTAAAGAATGTATCACCTTATTTAAAGTAGCTACAGGGACAAGTTTCTCCGAAGCAAGAAAAGTTTCAGCATCAATTCTCACAGGTGCTTCGCTTCCATCAAGGATTATGTCCTCTTTATTGACACCAATCCCGTGAAACAAAATCTAGGCAAAATGAGCACTGATGAGACATGCTGCTTATTGGGCACATAGTAATAAAATAACCAAAACAGAAGGCTTGCAGAGGAACATTTTTTCCTTTTTTTTGAAACCAGGGACCTTTCTTATTAATTTACTTTAATAAGAAATTTTTCACTGTGATGCCTATGAATGTTTGCCAGGAAACATGAATAAAGATAGTAATCGTTTCATGTCAGTAGGCAACATTTCTATAGCAATTATTTTATGTCAGCAAGCAACACTCCTATGTGTAAGACTTTACAATAGTTTAAAGATTCATTACCACATAAGATCAGATTGAACTCAATGCATAACAAATATGAAAAGTACTTGAACCCTAGCAAAACATGCAACCACAATAAAACAGCACAGGTTCAACAAATTAACAATGACAAAGAACATGAGATTGGTACCTCAAAGTCTACAAATGTGGTTTCATGACTTCCTATGCCACTTGACCAAAACTGAGCAACAGCTAATTCCATTGTCTGACCACCCACCACAGGAAATGCAAAGCTTTTGGCAGTAGGAGAAGAAAATATTACAACACTCTCCCACTTCATAGGTCTTTGTAAAGGGCAAATCTGCATATTGCAAATGTGTTACAGCAGATTTAGAGAATCTAACAAAACCTTCCACCAGATTTATACCTGAACAGTGTCCACAAAAAATCGTCGAGCAGTATCAAACCCTGATGTTCGCATGGTAGCCTCAACCCAACTAGCACCAAGAGGAACTTCAATATATCTCCTTTCTATATGGCCTATTCAAGCAGCACATTTGTGATTGTCATGATATAGTGAATTAATTCAAAAAAACTTGCTTTCAATTTAAGTTTAGCGATGCATCAGCAACAAAGACCAAAAAATGAAAGATTGTTTGACATGGTTTCAGAAAGCATGTCAAGACTTTCAAACAAGCCAATACCAAAAACACCACAGGTCTTAAGGAGTTTAATAGGACAAAAAAGTAACATTGTCCAGACTTCACAATACCCATACATTTTTATACATTAGTTCCATTTTGTTGTTATGATAACTTTTATTGTTGGTAATTAACAAATAAAATATTTGTGGACATTTCACAAGAAAGAAATGTTTTCTTTGTGTTTGACTTCGCAATAAGCATAAGCTACTAGCTAGCTGTGTAAAATTCAAGGAAAAGTTACATACAAACAAGTAAAATTTGATACTTAATATTGATATTGAAGATGATAAAAAAGACCTGGCCAAAATGACATCTGAGTAAATGAAACAAGTGAAGGCCGATTCTTTATAGCCATTGGTTTTGTTATGGTAACAGGAATCCTGAAAACAGGACCACGCCATGGTGCTTTGCAATCAACTCCATAAACTTCATAATAATGTAAACCATCACTTAGCTTGGTAGGATCAACCACTATGCTGAAAAGGAGAAAAAAACATGTTAATATATTTTACCTTCAGGCATAATTAGATTGAAATATCATAGAATTCATAGAAAACTCACTACATCTAGACATCATAAAAATAATCCACTTGTTGGATCAGAAAAATTAAACCATTGTTACAAGATTATAGGCTATATTATAGGATGTCAATATGTATTATTAGCCTAAATAGGAATTAGCTTGATTATAGGAATTAGATTGATTTTCTTCCTATTTTGGTCTCTACAAAGTTGTATATATATGTGTATTCTTTCATAGTGAAATATATAATCTATTTCTCTTCAGTCTTATTTCTTTACAACCATAATGCTGAAAAAATCCAAGACAATATAACAACAATCAAGAGACGAGAATACAAAAGAAAATCCCACATAAGAATGGAGAAACAGAACATGGCTTTCTTTGCATTATGAGTATTAAGATCTCTTTTGTGCATGCAAATGTAAACATTCTAACTGATGCCTCACAAACAATAAAAAGGCATAAAACTTATAGAGGAACATTTTTTGGTGTTTTCCAGAACTTTAAAGGGAAAAATGCATTAGACAACCAAATGGTGTATATGAACATGGACAAGGAAACTATAAAAAGGACAGGAAAAAAGTGATGGCAACTAACTTGAAGCTGCGCCCATTATGAGTAAGGAGAAGGTATGCAGGAGCCATTACAACTGCCTGTTCAGTAGAATGCAATTCAATGCACTCCTCAAAGGGAACCAATTCTTCCAACTTACTTGCACCTTCGTGAAATTTAGGTTGAACTTGCACTGTCCACTGTTAAAACACAAGTTCAGTTGCTAGAAGGTGACAAATGGAAAAGGAAAATGTAAGCTGCAAACTGAAAAAGGAAAAAAAAAAAAATTGATACTGATGTCTAACAATCATATATAGTAACTGGATATATAGAAATGTAAACAATAATGTTATGCTTTAGTGTCGTTAAAACCAGTTAATGATTTTTCAGTTACAGATTTCATCACAAGCTTGCCAATTGTTTGAAGTAACTGGAACCTAAGAAAAATGAATCAAGAGACACCTCTTCAAAATACAAAAGGGAACTGTTACAACCAGAAGATTGACTGAGACTTAAATTCAAGGTGTTCAAGAAAATTCACAAAACACTCTCACAAAATGTATTCAATTTAGGTAATACAAATTTTTCTTCCAAAAAAAGGTAATACACATAAAAACTCATGATACCATCAACATCAAGCCTAACCAATACAGCATCAAGTCTTACAATAACCCACCTCTGTAGGTTGTTGGCAAGCACTGGCCTCCCTCAAGTAGATTCCTCGTGAAGTAGGAGCTGTGGCCAAAGCACATCATACATATAGTTCATCACACAGATTATCCAAGATAAATTATATATAAAAAAACTCCCCAACCCACCAGCAGGAGAATCTTTATTCACTAGCCAGAAAACAACCAAAATTTTCACAAAAATGAGAAGGTCAACAAGATGAAAGAAATGAATTTTAGGAAAGAATATTTTCAAGTTATATGCATAGCAGAAAAATCCCATTTGCCCCACATAGATAGAATCAAGATTGCACGCTTGGCTTTCAAGAAGTAATGTTTTGGGTTAAGCCTTCAAATTTTAAGAAATATAGACACAGTAACTAACATGTTTTTTTATTTTGTGATAGTCAAACCAAGAATTCCAGTGTTACCTAATGCATGGAATAGGCATATAGAATATTCACTTACTTGATTTTCCAGATTGATTAACCTTTATTTCATACCAAACACTTGGAATATTCTTGGACTTCTGTAAATATTCATGTGCCCTGTCATTAAATATGTGATCACATACAATACAATATTTTCCAACGTGGTCCAATTTATTTCTCATTCACAATTATAAGCAAGAAAAACACTGAATCAGAATATCTCACTTGTCAACTTGCATAAGCCCCTGTCCTGTGGATAGCTTATCAGCCAGTGATTCGCCTACAGGAACAGATGTGTTCTCAAGAGCCTTTCTTATGCTGTACGGACTTACAGGAATGCCCTCAGCCTGCAAACACAGTGATACCAGAACTTTAGAAATGAACACAGTGATATCAACAAGGAGAAAGGCAATTATCAAAATATGCATAGAAAATAACCTTCATTGCACTAACGAGTAATGCAATTCCACCACAAGCAGATGGAGATGCCATTGATGTTCCATTCATGAGCATTCGCTTTTGAAGAGTCCATGTTGGTACCGGAGCAACAGCCCCACCAGGAGCACTAACACAGACACCTAAATCTCCATCAGCTGTTGGTCCTCGGCTGGACCTATACTCCAAATCAATTTAACCATAAGCAAATAATCCCAAACTAGAACATTCATTCAAGTGTAATTGTGTGGACTGTAGAGAATTATATTCATATACCAAGTGTATTCAAGTCCCTCGGAAGGAGGTTCAACTACACAATGAGCAGCAGCAGCCATTGCAGGAGAGACATATGCACCAACTCCTATAATACTGGAAGTTGTGCCACCAGGAGCACCAACAGTGCTTAATGCTGGACCACTATTACCAGCACTACTCACAAATATAAGACAGTGCTTATTCACCACCTAACGAGATTATACCATTCATAAAGAATGAAAAACTAGATAAAGAAAATAATTAAAAAATTAAAAAAAAAAAAACAAAGCTGAGATTGTAATTTTGGGAATTGATACTTCATTAACAAGGTCAACAAAGCGGCCATAATCTGGGAGTAAAGTAGGTTCTCCATAGCTCATGTTGATGAGGTCACATTTATGCTGCAAAGAAAAAAGGGTTTATTTACTACTTCATGAATGATAACAGCTATTTATGAGGAATATTATTTGCTCTACAGAAAATAAATACATACATAGCATAAAGACTTATGATCTTTTAAAAGTAAATAACTAACTGAAGAAAAATTACAATTATAATTTTTAAACTACAATTCCCAAAACTAAAAAAAAAAAAATTATTCCAAATGCCATTTGACTCATCTGTAACTTTGTGGAATAAATTTGACCCACCTCAACAGCAGCAATCAGAGCCCTTGTCAAGCCAGTGCCTGTCTCCATTGAACCCAGACGCGAATCTCCAATTTTGCATGATATTAACTGTGCTCCAGGAGCAACTCCATTCAGTAATGGTTCCTGCCAGCAATTCAGGAATGAAAAACACTTGAAATCATTTTTAAGTGGAAAAAATACAACAAAACGGTTGAATAAGTACCTTTGGGTGGAATGCAGTTGCAATACCAGCAACATGAGTGCCATGAGGGGAACTATCAGTTACAATACTTAAGACATTTCCATCTTCATACACATTAAGGACAAATGAGCATGCATCCAACTTGCTAAATACACCAAATTTCCTTTCAATCCTGGAAGAGTAGTTTCGATTATAATCATTCAAATATTCAAATTGTTTAAAGATATAATAACTATCTGTCATTGCTAATTCCACCAATATTAAAACTCATAAAACAAGCCAAAGTTTACAGTTTTTGAAATAAGATGTCCCTATTTCCTGGAGCACTAGGCTCCTCCTTTTGCAAGGATCAGGAAATAAACTATTGTAAATATTTGTTATAAAGAAAGATTAACAAAGATTTCAATATATGAAAAGAATTATTTTATCAAAACCCCATAAATGACTGGCTTTAAATGTAAAAGAACTATATGATCGGAAATCCATATGAAAAGAACTATGTTATCGGAACTCCATAAACACCACATGCCAATGAAATCTGGAAGCAAAGACATGTACAATGCACATACAGTGAAGAAAAGAGTTAAGAGAGATCAAAGTGTTAAATAAAATAATATGGTAATACACTAATATAAAATCAAATTTTAGAACTCTAGGGACTAAGTGCATTCCAAAATTCCAATTTAAAATGATTGGAACTTAAAAAAAAAAAAACTTTTAAAATTAGAGACTAAAGCTATGTAGCACGGACACGGATACGGACACTTAGAAACGAGATTTCTAAGAAATATAGGACACAGACACGTGGGGGAAACGTGTAAATATTAAAAATATAGGGGCAAATTTATAAATAATTAAATTCAAGTCATTATTTTTATATAAAATTAAACAAAAATGACATTCAATCAAATGTATTGAGAAATAATTGGTGTGACACAAATATTTTAGGTTTTCTGAAAGGAAAAAACGCTTTTTTAACTTTAAAAAAATGTATTTCTAATTTTTAAAAAATTATAAAATGCACTCAGGACGTTTCTTGTCGGTGTCAGAAATGCGACATGCTATGCAGTTGAAGTGTCCGTGCTTCATAGGACTAAAGTGTAGATCCATTTTCAAACAAGAATGAAAGTGTAATATCATGGAAAATTTCAAGGGCATTAGTATTTTACAATAAATAAACTACACGACAAGTAGAACATGAATGACTCTAATACATCTTGGACTTTCAGAGATACAATGTGGATTCAAATTTACGCCAAGTGAAAATCATCTTTCAGCCAAAGTCAGATCATGAAGCTTGAAACCACACTGAACAATTGGTACCAATTTATACCTGTAACTGGTAAGGGGTATGAAATCAGCAAGCTTCCCACAATCTGGGTCATCCTCAAGACTTTGTGTGTCAAGAGCGGCCCTCCACAGTTCTCCATCATGCCATACAACAGCATCTATGACAGGTCCCTTATCATCATAGCTCTAAAACATAGAAAAAGTGGAAATTTTCAAATTAAAATTTTAAAAAAAAAAAAACTTTACGAAAAGGAACAGAGTTGGAGATCCTGACACTCACATCAGCTTGCTTTCGGAGTATATCAATTCTGTTTTGAAGGTCTTCTCGAACCTTCTTCAAATTGGCATCCTCAGGATTTGAATGCTTCTGAAAAGCGAGAGCATTATAACATCAATCACGCTGGAATCGACCAGAGATGTTATTTAAGTGTCAAATAAGTATTTCTCATCCAGCAAAACTCCATTTCATCAAATCAAAAAAGTCTTATAAGCCATGGAGCTAGGTGCTACCTCTAATTCAAGTCAAACCAATACACTCCAAGTACTTTGTTTTCTAGGCTGCTTTTTTTTTTTTTTCTAATGAAAGCGCATGCATCCGAAATGGAAGAAATTTAAGAAAAAATACCTTTCAGTAATATAACCACAAAATCAGAGTTTGTTGAACTATATACTTCTGGTGTATGATGTGCTTATAAAGAATAAATCAAGAAGAAGAAATTTTCAAGAACCTGATTGAATTCATCAAGGTGCTTTACAGCCACAGCAATTTCTTCCTGGTTTTTCTCATCCCACTTCTTTTTTCTTTCTTTCTGTCAATGAGGGAAATCACACTATTTTTAATTTATCAGGGAAATTACTAATTTTTAAGTTTCATTGCAGTATTTGAATGCAAAAAAACAAAAAGGGACTCTGCTTACCTTCAAACGGGAAGTTAATGAGTCAGTAAATAGCTCATACACCAACTTATAACCCACATGCCATTCATCAGAAGGATTTTTCCATGAAGAATTGACAACCAGGGTAGCTCCTATGAGTACATTTGATTTCAACCAGAGCACATAGTTCAGAGCTGATGTGATTTTTATAATCATATATGGATGCAGAATAAGATACAAAAAGAATTAAAAAGAGAAACCAGAATTAATGAATAAAAGCAGGAAAATAATAATCATTACTGCCACCATAATTTTCGTTCTTTCTTTTTTATTGCCAAATTTATAATTCCTTTCGCCTCAACACAGGAATTTACTTTGTCATCATTCCCCTTTTCGCACTGACAGCCTAACGAAAAACGATCTTTCTGAAGATCGAATCTAAAAGAATTGATTCGAATGAAGTTCATGTAAGGAATGCCGTAGCCATTTAAGATAAACAAATAAAAACTATCCGGCAAATGAGCAAGCATTCCAGATTATTAGTGATGAGTCCAACCCGAAGCCCCACGAATGCAACCATCTGCATCAACCTTCACCAACTTTGACGTATCAATATCTCCACTCCCAGTGCTGAAGAAATGGAAAATTCTTCACGTTAGATACATAAAAATAATTATAAAATTCAACGTTGATCTTACAGTCAAGTAATCCGTTTAATACCAGTCGATAACATCGAGGATCTTAGGCTTCCCATCCGAAGTCACTTGTAATCCAGAAGCAGCCGGGTCAACTCCAGAATCTAAATTCAAACAATTTGCAGTAAGTAATCAAGCTACTCCATGAAGATAAATTGAAATGATCAAAGGAGTTTCGCGTACCAAAGATAGCGATAATGACGCCACGGCCATCAAAATCACGGTGAGACTCAATAAAACGATCGGCGCCTATCTCCTTCTTCGGCATAAGTGAAGCCAAGAAAGTGGACTCGTTTAGCTTGAAGCTACGCAAAAAACCATTCTCATCGCCGCCGCCGCCAGATACAGTGCTAATAGAGGAACAAGGCATGGCACTTAAGTATCTCTTATAATTTCTCCTGCTTTCTCTACTACTACTACTACACTCCTTTTCCTTTATCTCTCCTCGCCTGTTGCGTTTGGTGCTAACGAG
Source organism: Balakata baccata (assembly GCA_949630135.1). NCBI lineage: Eukaryota > Viridiplantae > Streptophyta > Magnoliopsida > Malpighiales > Euphorbiaceae > Balakata > Balakata baccata. The sequence continues at coordinate 802 of CATIWF010059572.1, read as the reverse complement.
CTTTTTGGGACTGGTGAGCACAGAGGAATAAAAGGTGTGAACTTGCTGATAAAATGTTGGAGTTTTGGCCCAATAGATGCTCTTAAACACTGGACTTTGCATTTCAAGTTTCTCTTTTTCTTATCTTTTTTATTTGAGGGTGTTTTGGTAATTTTCGAGGGGTTCGGCGGTAGTGGCAGGAGGGCAGTGCTGCGGAGGATATGGAACGCCACCTGGTGAAATGATAGGGGATTGCTGTGGCGGTGGTTCCTGTTGGATGTGGATTGGGTGGCGTAAGTATTTGTTATGCGGTGAGAATTTTGGTGAAATTGAAACATAAAAAAAAAATTTACCACGTTATCCGTAAAATACTGCATTTAATATAAAAATAAAATAATTAAATATATTATCTAATTGATTTGATTCAATAGACTTAATCTATCTAATATTTTCTCCATTCAAACATAGCTTTGTTGTAATGATTTACGTTACGATTTTCACATGATAGGCCTTGGCCCGCCAGATTTTGTAATCATATTTTCCTTTTTAGATTCAATAATATAATTGACAAATTAAGTAACAAATTGCTTTTGTTCATGATAGGCATATTTCTCTTTTCTTTTTTTCCTGGAGAAGAAATCAAAAGAACTAATATAAGTTGTTAACACTAGACTTTTCAGTTTAATTAGAGATTTTAATTTAAGTTTTTGGTATATAGCTATTTTAAAATGAATAATTTGTTACTTTTCGAAATCATATCTAATATATTTTGAATTAGTTAAACTAATTATAGGTAATATACCAAAAATATTTGAAAATTTTT
>CATIWF010059560.1:0-19440 GCA_949630135.1 Balakata baccata | reverse complement strand
GGATATCAAACCTTAATTAAGTTTTTTTTCTTTGTGTATGTGTTTTTATTTTGTTATTATGACTTATGTATTTTGAGTTTTAATATTTATAATATTATATCACCTTGCTAGTAGTCTAATAATAAAATTTATAATTTTTTTCAATTATTTTTTATTTTTGCGCCTCATGTCACTTAGGCGCGCGCCTTGCGCTTAGGCTCCATGACCCCTTAGCGCCTTAGTGCTCCTTGTCCCTTTAATAACTATGGAAGTAGGGATCTTGAAAAGGTTTTCATAGAATTTTGACATCTTATTTATTTGTTGTGTTGAGAAATTATGGGTATTGGGCTTTGAAATGCGTTATACAAGTTACTGAGATTTTAAGGCAGGCATGTTTACAGTTCTGTCTCCTTGTTCATTTTAGAATAGTAGGAAAAAATTCCAAAACTTTCATGTAGATACATACTGCAATTAGAAAATTTTTAGGATTTAACCTCTAAGAGCAAAATCTAATGCTAAAATAAAGAGAATTGATTTGAATATGCTTTTCCAACTCTCCAAGAATTACATAACAGCATATGATGGTTGATATTTGCAGATTTATGTCATTATCTAAGAGGTCTTTGTACTAGTATGATCATTTGGTTGTTTTTTCTTGCAAATAAAAATTCTACCTTGAAGTTAAATAATTCTTTTACTTTCTTTATAATGGCTAGAAAGTTCTCCTTAATGTGCATTGGGCTGGCCGCTAATACAAGAATTCTTTTAGAAGAATTGAAACTCAATGTCTGGCAATTCATAAGGCAGATATACTGTCATCTACAACAGTAGGACAAAAATATGCAGAAAAAGGAATGAATGTGGTAAACTGCTGCTTCCAATTAAAAGTTATAGTTTAGAATATTGACTTAAATCATATATCCGCTATGTTTTGCAGCATTATTCTTTTACATGGACCTCCAGGGACTGGGAAAACATCTTTATGTAAAGCATTGGCTCAAAAACTATCCATACGATTTAACTCCAGGTTGGTTTTTATCTTCTCTTAAGGAAGAAAAATGATAAAATAATATTTTTGTATACTGATTTATATTATATCTCTTTTATACTTCCTTTAATCAGATATCCTCAATGCCAATTGATCGAAGTTAATGCCCATTCTTTATTCAGCAAATGGTTTTCTGAAAGTGGCAAGCTGGTATGTTTTCTGCCCTATCAGCTCTTAGAAATGCTGGTGGCTTCTCTAACAAGCTTACTATATTGATCTAATTTTTTATGTTATTTCCTCTGTTTTGTTGAACAGTTGTAATTTGTTGTTGACCGTTTATCAATCTTCAGAATCAATGAGCGCTCTACTGCTTTTTCTGGGCCAACAGATCCATATCAAGATTCTAGCATGATATTTTTTTCCCTCAAGGATTTGAACTTGTTAAAAATTTTTCTTTAAATTTTTGTGACAAAAAGTTGCTTCAAATTAGTTTGAGACAAAATACCAACCAAACTTCTTGGTAGTCTTCTTCCATGTTAGGTTTTCTAACTAAATGCTTTTTTTTTTTCAAATAAGTTAACCTGCTGCATTTTTTTTATGTCATTTTGTGCTAACACAAACCATATAGACTTGTAGATTTTGATATTGTCATGTTTCCTATGTGGCATCTCAAATCGTGCAAACTTGTCAACTCCTGTCCCTATTCATGCATATTTCCAGTATGTATCTTTAATTTTGGTAAGCCTTAAAAGGTTGTTATCTGGTTATTGCATCAGGTTGCAAAACTTTTCCAGAAAATTCAAGAAATGGTGGAGGAAGAGAACAATCTGGTATTTGTTTTGATTGGTGAGATTTATTATGATATTATGCTTATTTATATTACTTTAATCACTCAACTTTCTCCTTGTTGCATGTAATGTCAATTTTCTCCTTCTTGCATGTAATATCTTACATTTGGTGATGCTGCAGATGAAGTAGAAAGCCTTGCTGCTGCAAGAAAAGCTGCTTTGTCTGGTTCTGAACCTTCTGATTCTATCCGTGTATACCATTTTCACCTCCTCCAAAACTAATTTCTGATTCTGTTGCATGAATGTCTGGAGTAAATTTATGTTTTTTGATCAACTCCTGCTCATTTTCTAATGCCTAATGAGCCTTGAAATTTGTCTCAGGTTGTCAATGCACTACTAACCCAGATGGACAAATTAAAATCCTCACCAAATGTAATCATTCTGACTACCTCCAATATAACAGCTGCTATTGGTAAGCCTATGATCTCTCTCTGTTCGAAATAAATTCTACTTAGACACTGTTTGGTAAAAATAACATAGATTATAATCTAGTTTGACCAAAATTTTAAACTACCTTTTTTACCAATAATCTGTGTCTAGTAAAGTAGATTATTTGGAAAAAAGTTAGATTATAATCTCATAAAAAAAAGCTACTCCTACAAGCATTCCAAAAAAATCTACTGGATTATGATTTTTCCTTCCTATTGTATCCTTAATTTTTTTTGCTAAAAGACCTGTTGTATATCCCTTATTTTAACAACATGCGTCTTTCAACCTCTTTCATCTTTCTCTCTCATTCACGTTCTCTTTCATTGATGCACCATGTGCCTTTGGCTTTAATGATGGTAAAGCATGGCCTACTTATTTGTTCCAGACTCAACAACTTCATTTGATCAAGTCCTTGAAATCATATCTATGTAAATTGTGCATGCTTTGTTGCTGACTTTTTGCTCTATTTTTGGACTTTTTATCAATTGATTTTGGGCATCTGACACCAATTTTAAGATTTTGACTTTGGACTTTCTTGCTACAGATTTTCTTATTTATCAATTTTAGCCTTCCTTGTTTATTGTGGCTAATTAAAACTTAAAACGTGTGGGAAATTGAGAGAATTGGCAAGGAATAATATATATATATATATATATATATTACTTTGTATTATGTACTTAAATATATTTTATTTTTTTATTATTACAAATATGTTCTTTTATATCATTTTACATTTTTCAACTAATTTAAATTAATTAAATTATCAGTTACTAAATTTTTAGCTAGCAGATTATGAAGTACAACTAAATCATCAACTAAAAGTTAAATTATCAGTTAGTATCTAAATTATTAGCTAGTTTTACCAAACGTGCAATCCCGATGCATTTTGGCCATTGTGCTATTTGTTCTCAATCTTTATGTGGCAAGTTCCTTAAGTAAGCTATCTTTTGTTGAAAGCCGTCTCATTCTTTGTATTTGATAAATTTCAGTGCACCATTGGTCAATGCTTCTAGAGTTCGAGATTGTGTTTGAATTTCTAGTCCTGTGGAATACTAGGGATTTGAACAGAAGACTTGCATCTCTAATGGAATTTAGACCTTGGGTCCTTCATTCCAATTTCTAAGTCTCCATATTGTGGATTATCCTTTTATTCGCATCTTTTTATTTCTAGTTTTTCATTTCCTATGAATTTTCATTGTACCATAACTAAATCTATTTATTTAATTGTTGTTTTGTAGATATTGCATTTGTGGATCGAGCTGATATCAAAGCATATGTCGGTCCTCCAACTCTTCAAGCTCGTTATGAAATTCTAAAATCCTGCTTGCAGGAGCTTATACGAACTGGAATCATATCAGATTATCAGGTGTGAATACTTCTATTACACCTTTTACATGGAACTATATTTCTATTTCTGAACTTCATATGATTTTCTACTTATCTTTATGTTAACATTGTCAAATCTGATGCAATTACCAAATAATGGGTCCAATCTAGCGTGGGCCAGAGGGAAGAACTTGGACTATTCTATCCTCAGAATTAGTTGCCAACTTGAGACTTTTCCATACTGCAAAAGTTTTTACCGTTCCATTGCTAATGAAGGTTGAAGTTCTGCAGGACTCTGACCACCTCATGCTTCCAAATTATTCAACCTTGAAAGAGAAACTGAATGGACCTGATGTGCAAGAAACTCAGACACCAGTAAATTTATGTAAACAACTGCTTGAAGTTGCAGAAGCTTGCGAGGTGGGTTGTGGAAATCCTTCAATGCCCACTGTAATGATCTGAAAATTTTATTTCAACGCCGTGCTGTTTAACTGTGTTTCTTGTACTCGACAGGGCTTCAGTGGAAGATCATTAAGGAAACTTCCCTTCTTGGCACATGCAACTCTTTCAAATCCTTACAGCTGTGACCGTAGTAAGTTCGTGTCAACAATGATGGAGACAGCAAGGAGGGAGCGCTCTGAGCTACCTGACTGAATTCCTACTCTATGTGAATAGTAAAGATATATCCAGTGCTAACCAGAGAAAAAAGAAGAGCTAATTTTGTTATGAATACATCTGCCTCAACAACTTGAAAGGAAGATGTATATTGAAATGATAGGCATGAGAGGTGATGATTGAGTCTAAAAAAGGGATATCATTTACCTGTTAAGCCCCTGGAGTCAACGCTGGTGCCAGAGCTTGAAATAACAGATGTTATTTTATTACACTAATTAAAGAAACTGCCGTGTGTTTAATATATTAACTATTCTGACCCCCCACTCACACCCCAAAAAAAAGAAAAAAGCTATTCACATCTTGCAATTTCACATCGTAACTAAGCAAAATGGAATTTGTACACAAATTGTCAATCTCAGGCAGAGTGATGAAAGCAAAAATAGGCAATTTATAACTTCAACATGTTCAAGCTTTTAGTACAACTTCATTGAATACTACATCGCGCAAAAGTTCTTGAGCATTGTGACAGAGAGCTAAAAACATTTTCAGCCTGTTCTGAATCTAGACAAGCAATAAATGTAAACCAAGCCTATATAAAAGGAACAACTGTCAGATAATTAAAAGGAAAAGAAAGTATTCCCTATACAGAGAGTTCTGCAGCAAACAAATGATTCTCTGTGATGCCTACCAGCCATATGAAATTGTTCTCTATACTCCAGGCAGAGCTGGCCACATAGGTAAAATGATAGTTGGCATTGTACGATTTTGTACAGTCTATCAATCGGTGGCATCCGCACTTTTTGCAGAACCAAAAAGTTCGCTGATTTTTGGATGTTTCCGAATATGATGTGGGCACTTAAAAAGCAGATCTTTGGCCTCAGAATGTCTACCTTCCTTGAAGAATGATTGAAAGACATGAAGGTAAGCTGAAGTCGATGGATATTCCTTCACGCTCAATGTCTTCAAAAAACCTGCAGCATCCTCCACAGTCCCAAACTTGGATATAGATTGTATAAATGGTTCTGCAAAAGGAGGGTAATTTTGCTGCTTCATTATGCGAAGAAGATCCATTGCTTCATCAATTTTCCTTGCTCCTAGAAGCTTTTCAATAAGAAGTTTGTAAGTAGCTTGCCAAGGTCTTAAATGTGCCTTGCTTACCATTTCCATAAGCAATGTGTACGCACCATCTATCCTATTTTGACTGAGGAAAGCATTTATTAGTACATCCAACAGATCAGCATCAGCACCACAGTTTTTCTCCATCATCTTAGCAAAGCACATTAATGCTTCATCAACTTGATTAGCAGCACAATGCCCTTGAATCAAAATTGTCCAGGTCTTAATATCCGGAACACATCCATGTGCTTCCATTTCATCCAGAATTTTGCGTGCTTCTTCCAATCTCTTAGCTTTACAAAGTCCAAAGACCAGTTGACTGTATGTGATGTTGTCAGGCTCATATCCTGCATTTTTCATAACATTCATTATCTTTTCTGCTTCATCAAACTTTCCTGAAGCTGTCAAAGCCCTATGCAGCCCATCGTAAACAGCCTTAGAAAGCAAACTGCCTGTTGCTTCATATTTTCTAACAACTCTATAAACCAAACCCAAATCTGGGGCATCACTTAGAGAGATGCTCCGCAAAAGCATGCTGCAATCTTGAACTGAGGGCTTAAATGGGCCATCCATCATAAATTCATAAAGCTTCACTGCATCCTCCATCAACCTGTTTTTCTGAAACTGCCTTAAAATTTTGATATAAGTGTCGATATCCATTTCGTAGCCAGCATTTTTCATCTCTTCAACAAAACTCCAAAACTCTCCAATTGAATCGTCCCTACCAAGAACTCTCGCAATTGCATTATATGTAATGGCATTGCAATCATAAGCCTCACTCTTACCAATCCAACGAAAAAATTGCAAAGCTTTTGAAGGATAATTCCTAAGCTCCTTCAATACCCTAATCACAAAATCATCTGTCAACAAGATTCCCATATCCACCAATTCTTTCTCAACCTCATTGCTCCACTGTGTCTTCAAAATTACAGTAACTACACTTTGCACTACAGTATCCATAGCATTCTCTTTAACCATCCTATCGAAAAAATATTTTAAAGCCACCACATCACTATCCATCTTCTCCTTTTTAAGAATTGCCGAAATAGTTAAATAAGTTTCCAAATCGATACAAAACCCTTGTTCTTTCATTTTTCGTAAGGTAATCCAAAAAATTTTCATGGTATCCCTGCTAGCTAATATTCTAAGCATTAAGCTATAAAAAGATGAACTGGGTTTAAATCCATTTCTCTCGCACACCCAATTAAAGAAATCCCAAGCCTTATCAGGGTCTTTATCTAGCTTCTTCAAAACATAAATAACTGTCTCGTGGGTCAATGTGGGATAAGAGTTCTCTAACTTGGTCTCTAACTCAGCTGACCAATCATTGCCCAATAAAAGCTGTATAAGGGAGCTTGGTTTTGACGAAAAGTAAAGCTTTTGATGGCTATCGAAACAATACGAAGTATGAGACTGCTCTGACAGGAAATATGGAGATGGGGAAGAGAAGTGAGTCACCTGAGTTAATAGTCGCCGAGTGATGGAAATCCGAGTCGAAAGGAGGGAATTGAAGAATCTAAGAGATAAAAAGGTTGTCTTTGCTTGATTCATAGCTGCTTCGACGGTATTCTCGCAGCAGAGAAAAAGGAAATGGAGAGGAGGTTTCAAATTTCAAGGGTTTAACGCTCTCTCTAATATAGACAGTAAAACCCGAAGCCTTATGTCATGCACCCGCTTCATGCTAAATTTATATGGCTATTTATTTTGTAACTGTATTCGTTAGTTATTTTTAATAAATATTTATTTATCATTGAAAAATTTATTAGGAATAAATAAAATATTTATTAGTTTATTATTATATGTTCATTTTATTTTAAAGCTCTATATTCATTAGCAATAAAGTAAAAAATTCATTAATTTATTGAAAATGATTCATTATAAATAAAATAAAGATTTATTAGTTTATTACTACAAAAAATTAAAGAAAATAATATAATATTCATTAAATTATATACATAATGCATCTTAGTCAAAAGGATTTAATTGTTTTATATCTATGAAAAAATCGTAAATATTTATCATCCGGTTATTAAAAAAGGTTAATTACTTTATTAAAAAATATTCATTAGTTTATTAAAAAATATTCATTGTAAATAAAAAAATTCATTAATTTATTACTACAAAAATTAAAGAAAATAATATAATATTCATTATATAATATACACAATGCATCTTCCTCAAGAAGATTTAATGGATTTCTTGAGAAAAGTTTATTTGTTTATTATTTAAAAGTTCATTACGAATAAAATAAAGATTTATTAGTTTATTACTATATATTCATTTTGTTTTAAAACTCTAGATTAATTAGCAATGAAATAAAATATTCATTAATTTATTGAGAAATGTTTATTACAAATGAAATAAATGTTCATTAGTTTATTAATAAAGATTTATTAGTTTATTGGTAAAATGTTCATTAGTTTATTAATAAAGATTTATTTCTTATATTAATACAAGTTTATTTTATTTCATTGTGTATTTAATTTAATAATTTTTTTTGTTTTGATTTATAGGTATGAATTTATTGAATTATCTTAAAAAAAATTCAAAACATAACAAAAAAATCAAGACAAAATGTAATAGAAAAACAACAAATTGAGACAAATCGCAAAAAGTGTTGTATATGGTTATGTTTAGATTAACAATAAGAGAAGTTTCATACTCATGGAAACCAATTCTACTCCTATCAACATCGTTTCAGCTCCAATTTCTCTTTCTCCCTCTTCTTCTTTCAAAACTACATTTGGCAGTAAAATAAACTTTCTTTATGAACTCCTTCATATCTCAAAAGACAAGAAAACTCTCATAACTGGAAAAGGTCTTAGGAGTCTGGAGAGAAATGGCTAGGAGATTGTGACTCATGTTCTTTTCTAGGTCTGTGAGGAGGAGTTGCGGATGAAGTAGTGGTGGTAGTAGTTTGTGTTGAAGTAACAGAAATAATTGGCTTTTTCTTTGGTGGTTTAGGTTTATGAAACTGTGCTCTAAGTATCCTCTGAAAATTTTCATGTTGGAGAAAGACATGATCAACATTTGGATTTACAAGGGTAGAAGATACATATGCTTCAGGTAAACGTAGAGTACTGGTAAAGACAAAAAGGTTCAATAGAGTTATGATATGCAAGCATTTTTCTACCTGAAACAATTGTTGCTTTAAATTTGTAATCTCCTATTGTTTTTGCTGAAAAATAGGTCCCAAAATCTTATTCTGAATTATCTGTATTAGCTCATTGTGAAGAGCTATGATCTGCCATTGGAGTTTAAACATAAATTCTTTATGGAAATTGAACTGATTCATTATGGAGGACTTAACTAAGTTTACTTTGGTCGAAACCGTATCAACTTTAGTTTCAATCCTATGTAAACCAGAATTTTAAACTAAAGCATTCTCAGTTTGCCAATTGAACATAGATTCTCCAACTGTAATGTCTTGAGGTCTTTCTTAGGCATCAAGACCAGGAGAACGAACATATGAAGTCCTTTTTACATTCTTAGTTGAATCAACCATACTTTCCTGCAAAGAAGGAAAGTCATCTTCAATTGGCTTGAATATGCAGACTAGGGGTACCAAAATGGGTACTAGTGGAGAAGGCAGAGTGGTTTTTGGAATCTACATAGACGCATGCTTCTTAAGCCATCTTAAACCTTTGTTATATATTGGGAGAGGAGAGCAGGTGTTGGAGGCTTCGAAGGCCATGAATTTAGTTGTGGATACTCATCCCAATCAGGACTTGTTGGCGTTGGCATATTTGCTCTGAAAGATGGGGGTTCTAAATAATTGACAACATAGTCGTATCTGCCACATGGTTGTCCTAACAAGCCAACAGATGGATCATCATCATCAAATTAATTTTTCAAATTTATCCTTCCTTTTTTTCTTTCTTTTAGAAGAAGAATCATCATCATCACTTTCATAGAGAGCATCTTATATGCAATCATCACATTGACAATCAACATCTAAGACTTTGTGATCTCCTTGAAACATGGCATAAATTGGTTTGCTAGTAGAATCAAATCCAGTAACCCCTAAGTCATCCTTATAAGAGACTGGTTGAATCATAAATTGAGTTGAAAAGAGAGAAGAGCTAGAACTCGAACTTGAGCCTGCTATCCTTAGAAATTTGGTTTCTACTATACCATTAGCCTTCTTTAGAAAATAAGATTCTAGATTCGGAACTGGTTGAGATGTACTATGAATCTTTTCATAGTTGGTTACCCAAGTGTCTAGTAACAATTTTACCAATTCATCTCTAGAGATCTGTCTGGGAACATGCATGCAGGTAGGAACATGTTGTGAATTAGCTCTAATAAACAACACATCATTCTAAACATGGGTTGAAAGATCTAGAGTATGATTTTGAACTCTATAAATCAAGTGATGGTGAAGAGTTGCAGCAGTAGCAGACATAACTAGTGCCGCACCAGTAATTTGAACTTGGATTTTAAGTGCAGAAAGCACATACGGATCTTCAAGAGACAAATTGAAATTGGAATAGAAGGTAAACAATATTATCCCAACATTAAGCAAAGTCTCTACAGTTCCAATTACAGCATGCTAATACTGTAGATATCTAGTATCCAACAAAGCTAGTCTAGTAAACATTGACAATCATCTCCTTCCATAATAGGAAATGGCAAGATGAATGGCTCTAAAGTAAAGGTGAGAAAAACATTTCTTTTTCCATAAAGGTAGAAACTCAGGAGAACACAATAACTGCTGATTTTGTTTAAAAATAAAATGAATATTTATCAATAAAATAATGAATCTTTTAGTAATAAACTAATGAACATTTTACTAATAAGCTAATGAACCTATATGAACAAATGAATCTATATAAATTTACTTTATTTACAAAATTGTCACCATTTTTTATTACTATTCTCACACTTGTAATGTTCATAATGTTCTGTGGACCCACCCATAATATAATTTGTGCTAAAACCCCATATCTCTTTAGTGGCATATTATCTTGGGCCAGAGTTTGTCTTGAGGAATTTTTCATAAATACAAAAAAAATAAGAAATAATTACAATTTTACCTTTTATCGATATTTTTTTTTCAATTTTACCGAAAAATATTTTCTACAATTATACCAGTACCTCCTGTATATCTTGAGTATATCTCGGGTATACTTTCGGCCTAACAAAACATAAGATAATCCCTGGTATACCTTGGGTATATCTTGGGAATACCTTAGACCTAAAATTCTTATGTGAACAAAGGCTATAAAGTCCGGTATACCTTGGGTATATCTTGGAGATATTTGGACAAAAAACAGTGTGAACAAAGGCTATAAAGTCCGGTATAACTTGGGCATACCTTGGGTATATCTTAGGGATACATTAGGCCTAAAACAGTTGTGAATAAGTGCTATAAAGTTCGGTATACCTTGGGCATACCTTGGATATATTTTGGAGATACTTTGGCAGACCTTTGGGAATTTCACAAGAATGTCTCGGATATACCTTGGAGATACTTCGGTCTACCTTTAGAAATTCCATGGAAATACCTCTAGTATACCTTGGGGATATTTTGGACATACCTTGGGGATGAGAATATCTCCGGTATATCATTAGGAATTCCTTCGAAACACCTCTGGTATACCTCGGGTACATCTTGGAGATACTTCGGTATACTTTGGAAATTCCATGGGAATACCTTCGTTATACCTTGAGAATATTATGGGTATATCTTGGGGATACCTTGATGATTTCATAAAAAGAAAAGGAAGAAGAGGAAGAAGATATACAGACTCAAATATCATCATAATAATCACAAACATATCACAATCGTATCATCATCCTAATAATTACTTATTTCGATCTCATCTCCATCCCAAATCAAGAAAAATCGCAGTTAGAAGCCATCATGAACTCTAGCCTCCTCTTCCTTTATCCATCAACTGTTTACACCATAAAACCGTTCATCGATCACTTCTCTCCTTCCTCATTGGCATTTCAGACTCAAATTGAGAAGAACAAAACTTGCTATCATGAGCTTCCACATCAATTTCACACTCCGGCTATTTGTCCTCCTGTCGAGCTTTCTTAATCTGGAAGATTGAGAAGGATTTCTCAGGAATTGTTAGTCGATAAAGCTGAAGTAAGTTTCAACAAATAAAAATTCGATAGAAATAAAAATAAAATCAGTACAAATGAAAAGAGCAAAAAAGAAAGGTAAATTTTAAAGCAAAATTTTAAAGACAGTGTGTAGCGAAATTTCCTTTTTATCTTGGTGTAAACCAACAATTGTTTTTCTCAAATCCAATCTAAATCTTAACCCATTTAAGAAGTTTGTCTTTTTTGCTAAATAACTTGGGACAAATTGAAACTTTTGAGATTGATACACTTAACTAGAATTTTTTTATGAAAGCTGCATTTAATTAGATTTATGGAACCTTATAAATTTGTTTTCCTTTTGATGAATCTACACATAAATCAAATTTATCTTAGATGTTTGAATTCAAATAGTGAAATCAGTCGAAAAAAATTTGAGTTTAATTTGTTGATGTAGGATTTTTACAAATTTTAATTCATTTTTTTATTTGCAAAATTTGAAGCATGAAAATAGTAAAGTCCTTTATCAATTGGGTTAACTTTATTGATATATTTATCATAAAATAGTTTTAAAAGGTGGGACATTATAAGTTTACTATGCAACCTAAAATAGTGGTGTATGTTTTATTGATTCAAAATGGATGCACAGTTAGGACAATTGAAGACAAGACTATGAAAATTTTCAAAAATTTTACAAAACGCCCAACATATTACAAAAATTCTACACTTAAAACTGTTTTGCCAAAAATATCATCGACTTTTAAATTTTCAAATATATAAATACTTAAATTCTATCCAAAGTATACCAAAAGAATATTTAAAGTCTACTGTTAAAGATATATCCAAGATTTATCTAAGGTCTACTCAAGGCATATCAGACATTACCAAAGATTTATCACAAGTTTACCTAACATTTACCATAACGAAATTCTACTGAAAATATATCAAATATTTACTAGAGATTTATCCGAAGTTCACTCTATATCTATCAAAGGTTTACCAATAATTACAAAAAATCTACCCAAAATATATCATATATTTATTAAAGATCTATTTGATGTTTACCTTTATATAAATATGTTGCATATCCAAAATTTACCCAAATTAGTTGAAATAAATGTGTTGAAGTTTATTGAAATAAAGAATTTAAATGTTGCTTTATTTCATTATATTTCATCATGCTCTGTTAAATGCCGACTCAACTTTAACTTTTTAACTCTTTTTCTTTTTTCCTTCCTTGCCATCATCTCTGTTTGTATGCTTTCTTTTAGTAACTTTTCCAATCTCTTCCATCAAATCTCTCTTTTTTACTCTCTATCTTCGATTTCCTTCTTGAGTTAACAAGTGCTCTATAATATTTTTAGATTCATGAAAAATGAATAGTAGTGGCAGAGTTTAATTTTGAAGGATTAGAGATATAATTGAGTCAAGTCAAAATAATACAGTGCTAGGCTCGAGCTTGATTCGATTAAAAAATTTAAAATTCGAGCTTGGTTGAGCTTTTCTTTAATTGTTCAAAATTTGACTTGAAAAATATTCAAACAACTCGAACTCTATGCAATAAAGCTCGAATCGACTAAAAATTTAATTAATAATGTACTAGGTTTAACTCGATTCCAAATTGACTCGATTTAACTCAAATAAATTAAAATCGAATATATATAGATATTAAGGGTATAAAAAAAATTAATAAATATTAAAAATCAACTATTCAATTAAGCTATTGAGCCTTACAAGTTGGTTATTTTAATACTCATACTCAACTCAACAAATTACTCAAACTATTTAAGCTTAAGCTTGACTGGATTAATTTCGAGTCGAGTTTGAATATTTTACTAGTTGAGCTTAAGTATTTGCGAGTAGTTTGACTTGTTTATACCACTAAGGGAACCAAACTTAAATATATGAGTAGAAAACTAGTAATTTTTATGTTCGATTGTTCAACTACTACTGATTTTTACCCTCTTTTTTCTAATAAATTGATTTGATTATTTTGAGTTTTTTTTTTCCTTTAGTTGATTCCTTATTCAGTGAATGATTGTTTAAAAGACTTAAAGGGCAATAGATTTTTATTTTTATTTTTGTAAGAAACAAAGCTTCCTAAATAAATAAATAAAATAAAAAAATAGGAGTCCAAAGAAGCTAAACGTCTAGTAAACTATTCAAAATAAAACAATAATTTTAGATAACCTATTCCATAAATTGTTTTTTAAGTAGGAGAAGCCAAAATCTAATCATATTCCTATAATTTTTTTTTTTTCAAAGTAGGGGGTCATGATCCCTACATGCCCCCATTGGATTCGAACTCACTAGTCATCAATAGTGGAGTTAAAGACATGCAATAGGAGTGGTGATGGCTCCCTTACCTAGATAAGCTCAAGTGCATGCCGATTTGAAGTGAAATAGTGTGATGTTAGAGTTGAAGACATGCAATAAGGCTAAAGATTGAAAATGTAAAATAATGAAAAAAATATAAAATTGAAAGATGCATTTAATAAAAAAAATTTAAAGTTAGTTAATGGTGTAATTTTTCCAAAACTCTATTAGTCTAGCCCAACCCATGACATAAATAACTCAAAAATTAGGGATGATAATTCAACCCAGACCTATGAGTTTCCACCCTATACTGACCCAAATCGAAAGATTTTTTTTTTTTTTTACTTTTGACTAAGATTGGGCGGATTACCGGAAAATCTGATATGACATTTAGTAGAGATGAGGCAAGACGGTATTTATGTACTCCATCCCAATATATATTTTATATAACCCATGTCCCACCCTTATATATATATATATATATATATATATATATATATATATATATTAGTTGTTAGATGTTATAAATTGAGTTCATATTTTTTTGAATAAATTATATATTTGAAAATCTGATAGAAATTATGAAATTAATGTATATAATGATTGCAAAAATTATCTTAAATCAATAATGAATACCTTGATTACTATAATGTTAATAGTGCATATGATTGCAACTGTGTAGATACTGTTACTTTTTATCTTTTTGAATTATTTGGCTTCAAGAATAACACATACAATTAGTTTAAATTTTTAGATATAATAGTTATAATAGTTTGTTTTTTTTAAATATAGTGGATATTCACGTTACTAGTTATTTATTAATTGATTAATATTGTCATATTCATTAGTTAAGTATGAATTATGAAATATTAAAATATTGAATTTTTTATAATTTTTTACTCTTATTTTATATTTATTTTAATGTAAATAAAATTTATAATTTAAATAGATATATCAAATATAATTAAATTAAAAAATATAGCAAGAACAAATGACCTCACTTAGAAATACCTGACTCCATTTGGGGTAAAAATATAAATTAATATTATTTTTTCATAGAAATATAGAATGAGGACAAAATTATAAATTTATAAACGAGGATAGAGATGGAAAAAGTAAAATCTAATCTTGATATACTCCGTTGTCACTCCTATTAAGAATAACTTTTGCTGGACAAAATCCAATCCAACCAAAAGTGCAGGCATGTAGAGTTTTCTTGAGTTTATAACTGTAAGGAGGAGGAATAAAACTTAAATCTTAATTCAAATGTATGAATGATTTTTCTATTATTCTATGCTTGTGGGTTCTAAAAATAGTTAGGCCATATTTGGTTTATGAAATGAAATAATATGAAATAAAATTGTAATTTTTAAAGAATATAATATATATTAATTTTAGAATAATTATTCTTAAATAATTATTATTTCATGCTTAGTTTTACGAGTCTAGATTAACTATTTTTAAATTTATTTTTAAATAAAATTATAATTTGATATGATATATATATTAATAAGGCTTAAAGTATATGTAACTTCCTAAACTAGTTCAATTTCCTCGTTTGACCCTCTAAAACTATTTTTGATCCATTTTATGTCATCAACTTTATTTTTGTTCTATATAGTCACTTTATAATCTAAAAAACAAGTAACAATTAGTCACAATAAATTAACCCCAAGAATTATAGAAGACATAGATGGTACATCACACACAAAATACATGGTTATTTCAACTAATAATTTTTTTTAACACCTAGGAGATGTTATTTTGATGTCATTGTTTCACACATCATCTTCACTATTAACATAAATTCAGCAAGTCAAGGAACCCTAACCCCACCATCATCATCTTCACTAATGTTGTTGCTGCTTGCTAAGTGAATACAGATGCAATTTACCAAGTCGAATCAAGGGGTTTAAAAGTTGATGCTAATCTCACCACTGCTCCTCCTCGTCCTACTACCGCCACCGATGATGCCATTGTCACCCTCTAGCTTGCTCTTATCCTGATGCTAATCATGCTATTGTTACTATTGGAGGAGACCATGAAATTAATACCCATACAAAAAGCAAAAAACCAGTTTGTTGCACTATGAGATATCTCTGCATTTTCTGTTCTTAAATTCAAAAAAATCCCAACAAAACCATCAGAGAAAAATCAATGGCGGCTCTTGCTTAGGTTTCTCTCGTTGCTGTTATGACTCTCCTTCTGGTTGCATTATCTGCTCAGACCGTCGCCCCTGAGTCTTCCCCTGCTCCTGCTCTCACATTTACATCTATGGCTCAATTTGCCATCTTTTGCCCCACTTGCGTTGCTGCGATTATCACTATTCTCTTCGACTATGGCTTAAAGATCTAATCTTGCCTCGATTTTGTGGTCTCAAGAGTATCTGATATTTCATATTTAGTTATTAATTTTCAGGAATGGTGAATCTAGGGTTTCGTGGATCTAAGGAAAGAAGAAGCATGAAAGGGAAAGAAGAAGGGGAAAAGGACGGATCACAATTAATTATGAATTAGACGCACCTATTAGAGAGTTTAAACACACTTTCTTTGCCATGTCTACGGCGCGGTATTATACTATTCTAAATAGGCTTGACAACTAGATAGAGAATTTCTGTAGGAATTTGCTCGAATGGAGTGAAAATTCTCTTATTTCCTTTTCTATGAAGATGGGATAGAGGAAATTTCTTTCCCGTTTTTGTTGAGTAGGATGGGGCAGTGATGAGGATGATACTCACTACCCTACAGGAATCCCTATCCCGACCCCATGAAGATCCAATAATTATAATATATTTATATATATTCTTTATCAAAAATAGTATTATATCAACTTATGTATTAATCTAAATTATGTTAATAATATATATAAATGATTTATTTAAAAAAATTATGTATTTATATAATTTTAATTAATATAAATACTATAGTCATATGAATTAAATTTATATATTAATTTGATTTATGAATTATATATTTTTCTCAAAATGCATAAACTTTTTGTATTATATATGAATGTTTATGATTGTACTTACTTTAATTTATGAACTTTTAAATTTATGTGATAGTAATTTTATCAAACTACTATCATATTTGGTGCATATCAAATTAGTTATTATATTATATAAAATTATGGTATTAATATATTATTATTTGTTATTTTTTAATTTTTTAAAAATATTCAATGGGGTTGGAGAATCTCGTGGGGATGGGGATTCCCTGTTATTGTAGGGATATGAGTCATACTCTCTGCCCCCGGCCTGCCCTATTACCAAACCTAACTCTAAACTACGAGAGGGCTACATGGACCAAATACATAGTTGAGGGGGCAAAATGAACCAAAAACAGTTTTAAGGGGCTAGATGGTGAAATTAAACAAGTTTAGGGGACCGGCTATGTATGATTTAAGCCATATTAATAAGTATAGTAGTAATAAATGAGTTGATAGTGACAAGTAGTGGTGGTGGTGATAGGTGAGTAGTGGTGATGATGGAGGGTAGCAATGGTAGAGATGATGGTGGTTATGTGTGGTTGTTGGTGGTGGTGGGAAAGTAGTGGTAGTGATGGCGGTGGATGAATAAGTGGTGATAGATGGATAGCAGTGGAAGTGATGCTAATAGTAAGAGATGGATGATGATAGGAGACATTTTTTAAATTGTGAAATAACTTTTTTTTTACTTTACCATAAAATGTGTATTTTACAAAATCGAAAAATAACTATTTTTTAATTAAATTTGAACCAAAACCGAGCAACTGTTTTATATAGAATAATTATTCTATTTTTTTTTAACTATTTCATATACCAAATATAGCCATAAAGTTGCGCACCAGAATTTTGAAATTTAATTTATGGAGATATCGTTTAGAATTCTACATGAATAATAGAAAATTTTACCAAACAGAGTAAATTCTTTTTAAATATAAAAATTCATAAATCAAGTTAACAACATATTTATAATAAAATTAAATTATAAAAAATCATTTTTTATATACATTTAGTATTGATTCATACAAGAGCATATCCAACAATATCGCTATTTCCTATGAAATTATATTATTAATTATATTTATATATTATTTTATTTAATTATATTTCTATAATTCTATAATTTTCTATATTTAAGGAGTTTTATACTTTTCAACAACTTTTTTATCTTCTTCATCACTTATTTCACTTTTTAAAATTTATATTTTCCATCTTCAAATGTAAAAGTAACAAAGAGCTTCTAAGTAATATTTTATTATTTATCTTTTATATTTTTTGTTATTTTCTCTCTCTCATTTTTTTTTTGCCTCTTACTCTCTATTCATATTTTTTAAATTGTTTTATTAATAAAAAAATTAAAATAAGGAGTGAAATAAATAATATTATTGCAGTGCACATAACTTTTAAGACAAACTAAAATAGATAGTGAATTTTTTTATAATATAATAGAGAGTGAAATATAGAGCATTGTTGGAATGCTCTAAGCCCGTTGATGGGGTCAAAGGAATTTTTCGTATCAAAACTTTACGACTGTATCAGAATGGTACTAAATTTTTATTTCCTATCAATTTAGTACCTCATATTTATAATTTTGTTTTATAATAGTACCAAAATTTTATTTTGTATCAATTTAGTACCACATCTTTACAATTTTGTATCAAATAAAAATACCTACAATATTTTACGGTAAAATTTGTCTAATGTAGACACAAAAAAATCACGTGTCATACCACATTATATAATTTCAGATAAAAAAGCCACATATTATAGTTTTTAGATATATGAGTTGGTAATATGTGACATTTTTATCTAAAATAGTTTGTGATATGACATGATATATGTATGTCTAGTGTCCACGTAAAACGAATTATATCGTAAATATCGTTTTGAAATAAAATTGTAAAAATGCGATACTAAATTAATACAAAACAAAATTTTGATACCATTCTAAAATAAAATTGTAAAACTTTAGTACTAAATTGATACAAAATAAAAATTTGGTATCAAATTAATACAATTGCCAAAAGTTTGGTACAAAAAATTATTTTAACGTCGTTGATGCAAGTAGTTTGAGTTGTTGCAAATTATATTATGAACCGGAGTTCACATTGCAATATGGACAAAATAAGTGCGAGAGGTACGGTAACAATTTTGTAAATAAAAAAAACTTATTGTTGATATAGATTCATTAGTTTTTTAGTACAAGGTTCATTAGTTTATTGATAAATGTTCATTTTATTGATCAGGTTCACATTGAAACATGAAACAAATAAGTATGAGAGGTATGGTGACAATTTTGAAGATAAAAAAAATTTACACAAATTCATTTATTGATATAAGTTCATTAGT
Source organism: Balakata baccata (assembly GCA_949630135.1). NCBI lineage: Eukaryota > Viridiplantae > Streptophyta > Magnoliopsida > Malpighiales > Euphorbiaceae > Balakata > Balakata baccata. The sequence continues at coordinate 438 of CATIWF010059560.1, read as the reverse complement.
TTATTAATACCAGGTTCATTAATTTATTGATAAACATTCATTTTATGGAGATACGGTGACAATTTTATAAATAAAAAAGACTTATACAAATTCATTTGTTAATATAAATTCATTAATTTATTAGTAAAAAGTTCATTAGTTTATTGATAAATGTTTATTTTATTTTAAAACAAAATCAACAGTTATTTTGTATTTTTTTTGTATTTTCAGATGCTATTTGTCTCTATTTGTATTTTTCTGGTGCGTTTTATCTCTATTTTTTATTGTGTTTTGAATTTTTTTAAATAGGATTCAATAAATTTATATCTACAAATAAAAATACAAAAAAATATTCATTAAATTAAGTACAGAGAAAAATAAAATGAATTTATGTTAATATAAGTAATGAACATTTATTAATAAACTAATAAATATTTTTCAATAAATTAATAAACATTT
>CATIWF010059516.1:0-13404 GCA_949630135.1 Balakata baccata | reverse complement strand
GCATGATAAGCAAAAAAAACCAAGCAACGCACAAAAAAACGACAATGATAACAAACAAACATAAAGCATACATTTATTTCAATCACAAATCCATGTATAATAATGCATATTGAATTATTATTATTATTATTATTATTATTATTATTATTATTATTATTAATTTCCCTCAATCTGAATCACTTTCTTTTCTGGTTTCTTCATTTCCGGCAGCTTAGAAACAGTGACGACAAGAACTCCATTCTCCATTGAAGCATGAACTTGATCGGTCTTAGCATTTTCCGGCAGCCGGAATCTCCTCAAGAACTTACCCTGGCAACGTTCAAGACGATGCCACTTATCATGATCCTCATCTTTGTCAGCCTTTCTTTCTCCGCTAATCTCAAGAACTTTTCCCCCATCAACAACTTGAACGTTCACTTCCTCTTTCTTTAAGCCCGAAAGATCGGCGATGAATATGTGTGATTCGGCTGTCTCTTTCCAGTCAGTTGGGGCGCTAAAGACCGGACATTTGCTCATCATTGAAACATAGAAGTCATCTAAAAGAGTCAACATTCTTGTTTCTTAGTGAGGTTGTGGATAAGAATTTTTAGCTAAAAGGTTTGCTTATTGATCTGTGAAGAATAAGATGAGGAACTGCATTTGTATATAAAGATAAGGAAGGAAGACGGTAGATTGTCTTGAATTTTCTTTTATCTTCTCCTTCTTGATTCTTCTGGTAATCTTGATAAGGATTTAAAAGAGCAATATAATGTTGAATGTTCTACAAGCTTCATGAGCTTGGTGGGCTCTTATTCCAGTTCACAAGGCTCAGCCCACTAATTCATGATAAGTTAACGACATTATGAAGGCAAATTATTCTAGGGAACATTACATCAAACCCTTGATTTAAAAAAAATTTTCTCAAATAAAGTCGTTCTTTTTTCTCGACTTAGATCCCTTTCCGCTTAATTCTTTTTTCAAATTTACCGTTTCCATTTTCATTGTTGGACTTCGAGAGCGAGTTTCAATCTGCCGGGAACGCCATTGAACTTTGCAAACTGAAATTGGGACACATGGATTTTTGCACTACATGTTGGTAAATTACCTGCAGTCCAACTTACCATATTGCTTGATTTTTTTTTTTCTCTCACTTGTTTTTTTTTTTTTTTTTTTTGAAAACTCTATTTCACTTGTATTAAAAGGCAGATGAAAAGATTTCTTTTGGTTTCTAGAATTGAGTTTTTTTTTTTTTTTTAAATTGTAGCAACATAATATTCTATAACCAAGGTTAAAGGAGGATAAAGCATGCCATATACTTGTCACTATAGCTGTTTAATTTTATATTAATTAAGGTAATTTTATTATAATTAATTACAACTAGTAGTCAATTTTTTAACTCTCCAATTTAATTCTTTACAAACTTGGTGAGACTATTTACCGATTTTTCTCCAAATATTGGTTTTTATTTATTTATCGTTGGCCTTCATATTTACTCACACTCGTGAGATTTCTATTTTGATGACTAATGCACTAGGTTTCTAATCAGTACATTGCATTCGGTCTCAAAACTGGTACATTTGAACAATCGGTATCCAAATAATAATAATAATAATAATAATAATGATTTAAGCCAAATTAAATAGTTTCTCTCAATAATAAATTTCATAAATTTTAAATTTTGATGTAAAGTGTTCTTCTATTCACTTTTTATACTTTGATTAAAAATTAGTTAGCATATAAAGAGGGTACATATCACATATAGAACATAAATTAATAGTAATAAGAATTACATATAACCCAATTTTATATATATATATGTATATATATATATATATATATATATATATATATATATAAAGGTTGTTACCAATACACCCAAAAGATAAATATTTTTTGTCTTTCTTGGTACTATTAAAACTGAAGAACTAGATATACAATTATTCAAATCTTATGAGACTATCCAGTTACTTAGTTAAAATTCCTTGAAAAATCACATATATAGAAAATACAAATATATTCATATAGGATTAGTCTAAGTAGGCATTATAACTCTAACTAAGGAAGACTTAAATACTTTTATTTTTGCAGTTCTTAGAGATACTAGATTTACAAACTTTGAAAATTCCTTACTAAGTTCTGTTGAATTCAGTCTATGCATAGGTCATATTTCTTTCGATTGTTATCCAATTTTTTTTGTTTCTTTAAATGATAAAAATATTTTAAAATCTCTAGTTTTACAAATAAAAACTCATAATTATCATATGCTTGAAGGATTAATACTTGTTGCCTTGATTTTTAAAATCCATTATAAAGCTATGATATCTGCTTTTGATACACGTGCTAGATTCTATAGTAAAAAAGGTGAAACTTCTATTACAAACGGACCTCACTAAAGCTAATCCAATAACACCTAGAGTATCCAATGGGGAAAATATCTCTTCTCGAAGAATGGATTCTAGAAGGATTCACTCGGTCTAAGCCCATAGAGCTCATAAAGTCCAATACTCAGTTAAAACAGATAACTCAATACCATGATAGGAGAGTTAGGCTCTCTTTTGACAGAAAATATACTAGTAGTAAATACTATGACGATTTCTCTGCTTCAGAAACTATGGACTTAGGAAAAATTTCACAACTTCCTTCAATTATTAATATACCATATATGCCTAGACATTCCACGTCCGATATACCTACCCTCTTCAGTCCGTGAGTATGTTCAATCCTCTTCTTTTGATAATTGTCCTATCAAAGGAACCGATGAAGAACAGTTCATCACTTTGGAGATTCCTACTGAGTTACCTGCTCAATGGCAAAGAAATGGATTTACTCATATTCACTTTGGAGCAATTCGGCTAGCTCTAACCTACCATGGACGCAAAGGCCTTTCTATTGTGGCAATGATCGCCCTTCTTAATACCAGATTTCTGGAGTATCAACATGTTGTTATTGGAACCATCTAAACGACTCTTAATGCTGGCACAGTATTATGCACCTTTTATCCGAATTTCAACATGAGGTTGAGAGATCCTCATACGTTTCACACTTTGAAGGTACAAGTACAGATTTCTAGAGTCTAGAATGTAGCTACCACTGACATAGCTACTCTTCACTACCAAATGATCTACCGAGTACAAAATCATGCCATAGATCTTTGTATCCTTGCCTCAGAAGATGCTCTCAGCATCACGATAGACTCTACTCAAGTCCCCAAGGTAGTCGAGATTCTGAAACAACTGCAGAAGTAAGATCTTCTTCAGATCTTTCCTCAGTCATGGTTAACAAACTATGAGCTTTTGCACCAGAAAAAAGAACCAGTCAGTTCCACAAAGCCAGTGTTTATCAAACACAAGGACGATACTGTAGAAACACAATTCCTTCCTCCCGATGAAGATGATTCCCAGGCTTCTATGCCTCTTGAGTTTTCTACTCAATTCATGATGCAACCGGTATACCCGCAGGAAGAAATACCGATTATCGTTTTCTCACCTACTGCACAGGCTATCTATGAAGCACGTAGTGGAAATCACAAGTATTTTGATATTTATGATTGTGAAGATTGTTATATAGACAGAGTAGCAGATGAGGACAGAGAGTATAGCTCTAAATCCTCACGAAGAAAGAAAAGGCCAACCAGATGCTCTTCGGAGAACCAGTTTCATGATAGATATGACAAAGGAGATCCCTTTATTGGTCTATTGGGAGAACCTTCCAGCAAATACGACTATGTCGTTTCCTACATAGCTCCTTCCCACTATACCAATCTGTTACCTATATCGTCACCTCCTCCTTCATAGGGTGATGATTTCCCAGATGACACACCTCTATCTCCCTAACCAAGACCTTTACCATGTTATCATATTCCTTCTCCTCCAAAACCTTTACCTTTACCCTGCTACCAGTCTATACTCAAACAAACACCAAAAGACCCTTTACCTCATCCTATCCCAATGATAGCCTTGTACCAACCACCATCTTCTTCATCTTATGAAGCAGACTTTCTACCTCTTCATGACCATACAGACCCTGTTACCCATATCAAAACGACGCCGTATGTATGACCTACTGTTGTTACCCCTGATGGCACTCCCAAGCCAATCACTCTTACAGAATCAGTTCTCAATTGGCAAACTCAAAATGCTATTGTTCAGAATACAGTGCTCCACAGACTAGAGAAAAAGGTTGACAATGTCTCTAGCAAGATTTCTGCTATGCAGAATCAGCAGAATTCTCAGTTTGATGCACTCTACAAGTTATTGGCACAACTTGAGCAAAAACATGCAGCGCTTAATGCAGATGTAATGAGAATGATCTCAACACGTATGTATGATGCAACATTTGATACCAAAGCTGTTAAGCTTCAGCAATTGGAGAAAGAAATCAGTTCCCTCAGACAACATCTCAAACGAGATTATCTCAGTAGTCCTTCCTCCTATGCCGACCCAATGGGCTTATTAACAAACTTGCAGACTCCTATTTCACACCAGCCTGTCTATACACTTGCATCCAGATATCAGCCCTCTCAGCAAGAAATGGAAAGGCTCGGCCTCGCATCAGAACTTTTTCACAAACAGTTCATGAAGCAGCTCAATCTCGGCCCAAGTACTGTTCCAAACCCTAAGCCCAGTACATCCAAAGCTACTGTTTCTTCAACAGTAAGCCCATCAGCCCAAACTAAATCAAGTACGGTTCTTGAGACACCTAAAGCCCCAGACCATCCTCCTTCTCAAGACATCCCGTACCTCTCCTGTTCTGATAATTCAGACTCAAAACCTGAGTTACTAGACAATGCCTTTGACCCAAAATACCTTCATCCAACCCAATTTATGGCCAACCCTACTTCCTCTAAACAAAGCGGTACTACTAGAGAACACCCAGAGTATACCACAGAGGAACCACTTGATGAAGATATGGGAACAAACACTCCAAGAATAGGAACACAGCCACAAGTTCCACCTATGCCATGTAATGGCCCTTGGTTCACTTTTGATGATATTCCTCCACATAAATGGAGAGACAGAATCCAAGAGTTCTATGCTTGGATTGAAGTACAGCAACGACGACCCAACTCTCGATTTCCTGCTATTGTTCTTGAATTTACTTCCAGATTCACTGGAACTCTCAGAGATTGGTTTGTTCATCTTCCACAAGCATAGATGCTAAGGTTTTACCATGCACAGACAATTGCAAAAGTTCTTACTGCCCTCCATCAAGAATTTATTGGCAGCACAGTTGAATTCGACATTATACAACGAGATGAATTCTTCAAAGTGAAGTGTTGTTCACTTTTAAAGAAAGATCTCGACAAGCATTATCAATGAATGACTCAGAAGTTCTACCTTCTGAATGGAGCAAATGATGCAAACCTTAAGCAAGCTTTTCTGACATCCTTCCCTGAAGATGTTACCAATCATGTTCTCTTTCAACTCCGAGAAAGAAGTGTTGATCTCAATTCTTTATCCATTGGAGAAATCTATCAAAGAGTTTTGCTTTCGGTAGATAAGATTTGTTCGCAACAAAAGGTCATTAAAGAACTCATGTCTCATGACAATGATGCTGTTTGGAGTCAAGCCTGTAAGCGCCCTGACTTGCAGATTAAATGCAAGGATTCTAAATGTTCATGTCGTTCGAAGAAATCAAAGAGATATCACAAGTAGCCTTCAAAAGATAGCTCCTATCCTAGGAAGCACAGACGTAAGAAGTTCAAGTTCTTCAAGAGACGAAAGCACAAAAAGCAAAAAGGTGATAGATGCTATATTTGCGGAAAGAAAGGACACTATGCCAAACAATGTCCAAATAAGCAGAAAAAAGCCTCTAAGATCATCCAGCAGATTAACAAAGTTTCCCCTGTTGATCTCGAAGACACAGAGATTGAATCTCTCTTTTCCCTCGATGATGAAGCAGATGACAGAACACTCTTTGCAGCAGATTTTTCAGATTCAGATACCCAGTCAGATTCTGAAGATGATCTCATGTTTCATGACCCTTATCCATCATCCATCCACACCATCATTCCTTTTCCCTTAATACATGATGACCCCTTTTCAACCAGCTTGACGCTTAACACACCTTCTTCCATTTATCCTACCTAACCTTCACACCCAGTTCCTATGGTCCCTATCTTTGTGTATCCTCATAAGTATGCTGATCCAATCAAAGTCATTGCCTTGATTGACACATTTCAATGATGAACCCAGCTATTTTACCTGACCGCTACTGGACCTCTCATACCCAACAGTTCCAAGCCGCTGATGGTAAGATCTTCCAAACTACATTGAAAACCAGAAACCCTATCAAGTTACAGTTTTCCCTGATTTGTATACCTAGACCCATGTCCTTGGATCTAATCTTCCTAACAAAGATCTAGTCCTTGGATTTGACCTCTATTACAAGTTACAAAAACTATCCATCCTTCCTACTGGTTTACAATACAACCATCAGATACTACCATTCACCACTACCCCTTCTTTGTTTACCCTTCAACCATCTTTAACCTTGTCCCCTGCCTTGATTCAAGAGTTACATGATTCCTATTGTGCATCCTCGCACACTAAATTTCTAAAGAAACACTCCTCCCCACTATGAACCCGACTAGAGTTTTTTATTACTCTTCCCTTTAAGGATCGTGTAGATGATAATCCTACCAAGGCTACCCATCTGAGTATGAATCCAGAAGAAATGCAATTAGAGATACAAGAATGTTCATAACTCCTCCAAGAAGGATTGATTCAGTTGACGAAATCCAATTGGGCATGCTAAGCCTTCTATGTTAATAAAAGATCAGAACAAGTTCGTGGAAAGAAACGCCTTGTCATTGATTACAAGCCATTGAACCAGTTCCTTCAAGATGACAAGTATCCTCTCCCTAGGATAGACTTAATGTTTCCTTTCATGGCCTCGGCAAAGATATTCTCAAAGTTCGATCTCAAAGTAGGTTTTTGGCAATTAGGAATTGTTCCTGAAGATCAATACAAGACAGCCTTTTGTATATTGAATCACCACTACGAATGGACAGTCATGCCATTTGGACTCAAAGTCGCCCCATCACTGTTTCAGAAAGCCATGATCCGCATCTATGAGCCTCTTCTCCATACGGCCCTCATTTACATTGACAATATTCTTCTGTATAGCCCAGACTTAGCCTCTCATCAAGAGACTATCCAGAAGTTTATGGAAATTACTAAGGCCCATAGTGTTATGCTCAGCCCATCGAAGATGCAATTGACCCAATCTACAATTGACTTTTTAGGCATGCAATTTCAGAATGGCTAGTACAAGCCACAACCCCACTTAGCCCAAGAGCTTCTCAAGTTTCCAGATAGCAATCTGACAATCAAACAGCTTCAACAGTTCCTCGGTATTGCAAATTATATCCGACAGTTTATAATGCACTACAGTAAGCTGACAAAGCCTTTCTACCAGCTTTTGAAAAAGAAGCCACCTCCGTGGTCAAAAGTTCACACCAAGTCAGTACAAGCACTAAAAGCTGTGACTCAGACTCTACCCCATTTGCAGATTCTTTCCACAGGAAAAAGAATTCTTTAGACCGACGCGTCAGATGAATATTGGGGAGCCATCATGTTCGAACAGTTTGCAAATACGAAAGAAATTTATGGCTATGCAAGCGGACACTTCAAGGATAGTGAACTTCACTATCACTCCACGTTCAAAGAAATTCTTGCAGTAAAGTATGCCATAAAGAAATTTGAATTTCACCTCATAGGTTTTCATTTCCTAGTGGTTATGGATTGTTCATCCTTTCCACGTATGCTGAATTTCCGACAGAAAACTATTCCACACCCACAGCTTCTTCATTGGAAAGAGTGGTTTAGTAAATACAGTTTCGACGTCCAGCATATAAAAAGAGACAAGAACCTCATCCCTGATTTTCTATACAGACCAAAGCAAACTTCTCTCCTCCTTCCTTCCCCTGAAGTACCCTTCATCTTCATGGCATCCAGTTCAGTCACTACTGTCGCTTCAAGTTCCAATTCACAGCCGACACAGATTGAATCCATTCGGAGATCCCTTCATCAGGAGTTATGTCACCTCAACAATTTTGGTGACTTTCCTCCTCCAAGTTCTACCTCCATTGGTCCTGATATTTCTCAGTGTATCAGAATGGTCCCATGGCCTCCTACACTCCAGCCTCGCCTTCGTGATGAAGACGAAGATGTTCAGTTCGAGCCAGACTCACAAGAGCCTGAAGAAGTTTCTCAGCCTCCTCCCCAGGCCCAGGCCCAAGCAGAACAATCTTCTGATAACGGGCCTCATCACTTCCCGGCCTATTTCAATTTTCAATTTAATCCAAGTCAAGATGAAGATTCTCAGCGCTACTTCAGATCCAATGAAGATGTAGATTTTCAGCAATATCAGTCCAATCCGACGCAGCCTAATTTTGAAGCCCATTCAACAGTCAATCCAATCCAGCCCAGTCCAAATTCTCCACCATAGCCTGACGATGACATCCCACTGGCAGATTCTCCTATGGCCCTTGAGGATTTGAATATGTACTCTCCATAAAGTAAAGCAGATGTCCACTTCAAGTTGTCAGCCATCTCACATAAATAAAGTAGCTACAGTTCAGCTACAGTGTGTACTGTGTAAATGCATTTTATTTTTTATCATATTACTGTTTGTAACTATTTACTTTTTCTGTTTAAGAATATGTGATGTAAGCAGTGATGCCTTCGACACCTGGCCTTAGCCTATATATAGCGTCTCATTTCATTTGAGAAGGCAGAGGATGTAAAAACATTAAGCTTTGAATATTAAGTAAAGATGTTTGCTTAAACTCTTCTCTTCTCTTCTCATTCTCTAAGTTATGTTCTAGTTTGTTGATCGATCAATGTTTATCCAATACAAGTTGAAGATTTGAAGAATCAACTGATGCAGATCAATACTGATTGACGAAGTGTTCTTGTTGGCCCCTGAGTGTTGAGCTTATGAACTTATAGTTAAAAGATATTATGAAGCATCTGAGAGGACCTTGAAGCTTCCACCCCCTATTGGTATCAGAGCCATAGCAGTCGGTCCCGAGCGAATTGCGGCATGGCGGTGCGTGGTGGAGGTTCTCTCCGTGAATGAATCCCACATCGGACGCCACTGTACTGACCAGTAAAGCTTATAAGGGTCTGAGGTCTCTTCCCCCAACAGCTAGCTTTTGGGGTGGACTCTAGGCCTCGGCCCTATGGGCCCTCAATTAGGAATTGTTCCTGAAGATCGATACAAGACAACCTTTTGTATACCGAATCACCACTACGAATGGACAATTATGCCAGTTGGACTCAAAGTCGCCCCATCACTATTTCAGAAAGCCATGATTCGCATCTATGAGCCTCTTCTCCATACGGCCCTCATTTACATTGACAATATTCTTCTGTATAGCCCAGACTTAGCCTCTCATCAAGAGACTATCGACTTGTTTATATCAACCTAAGGAAAGAGAGTTCTTTAATTCAAGTCCAAAATACCTCCCCTGATTAGCACAAAAAAACAAAACCAGAATAAGAGCCAACTGGCTCGACTTTTTCAACTATCATTGAAAACCTAGTTTATGAATTAAATGTCATTGAAAAAGATTTTCAAGTTAGCAAAAAATTTATGCACAATGATTTTTATGCTGAGCATAATCATGAAAAAAAAATTTGGTTTTTTTAAAAATTTTCAGATACCAAGAAAACGATTCAAAAACAATTTTTGAATTTGTTTGTGAAAATAAAGTTCATATTTTGTTTTTTGATTGGTTTGAATGTTATACTTTCCAAATCTCCATATACTTTCCTTTTAAATATGCTAATTCAGTTATCATTAGGAACAAAACTCATGAATGAGAAACCATTACAGATTCTAGAAAAATCCAGTTTATACATCCGCCTTTTTAAGGTATAAAAATCTCTTTTAGTGATCAAATTGTAAATATCATTCTTCTTAAAAACCCAGGTAGTGATGACAAGACCAACATAAAAAAATATTATTATTCAAAATAACTTTCCAAATACTCATCTCAACACCTTAGGAAAATAACTTGATCGTATAGAAAAATATATAGGGAAACAACTTGTAGTTTCTTTAGATTTCCAAATCTCTCACGCTGATTTAAAAGTAAAATATCTTATTTTTAAACCTTTTCAAATGTCCAAAAATAGTGTCAAAAATCTCTAGGATAACAAAACTGAGTTCCTTAAAGCTATCCAGAATCAATTAAGTAAAATTGGTCCAAATACAAGTAGTTCTAACCAGCCTACAGATTCCAACCAAGTTGCCTCAAAAACTCCAACTTCGAGAATAAATTTCATAAATTAGGATTCTGATGATAGTGATGCCTTAGGACAATTTTAGGAACCCACACCTATAATCAACAGGCTGACTTGGAGATAGTCCTCACAAATACAATAACCTCTACAAATAATTCTCGCACTAGATATAGACACAGTAAAACCAATAGCTCAATCTCATTTCAATGTCTCTTCTGTCTATGATTGGAACATAGATGAAATTACTGAATATGATACTCTTAGTATTTTGCAATAAATGACTATGGCTGCCAATGCTTATAAAAGGGATAATTTCACTCACGGTCCTCCAATTATATAACTCGTAACAATTCGGTATCTGAAATATTATTTATAATATAAATGTACCTAAATTATGTAAATTGTAACAACTCAGTACCTCAAAAATTATTTGTAACACAACAGTACCTCAATTTTTATTTTGTAATACAAAAGTACCTCAACATTTATTTTGTAACTAAATAGTACGTTCGTCTTTGGCTGTTAGTATCTCAAAGATAAGTATGATATAAAATATCAATATCAAATAAATTTTAATAAAAATAAAATTAGATGTAATATTCATATCAGATAAATTTCAATTTTACTTACTGAATATTACAACTAATTTGTTTTTATTAAAATTTATATGGATATTTCATGTTGTATTTCTGTTAGAGAGACTAAGAGATGTTTGGAAGTGTTATTGAGTATTCCAAAAGCAGGTTTTGAATTTTTTTAATTTAATTGACTAATTTTTTTTAATTTTTATGAATTTTTTTTTTCAAATATGCTTCTAGAAAAAATATCTATTTATCTGAATTTACCAAAAATAGTTTTCAAAACTTAAAAAAGTTAAAAATACAAATTTTTTTTCCGAAAAATATTTTTTTCCAAACATAATGCTAAATGAACCCTAATAGTTGAGATATAAATGCTATTTAGTTACAAAATAAAAGTTGAGCTACTTTTGTGTTACAAATAATTTTTAAAGTACTGAATTATTACAATTTACATAATTGAGGTATTTTTATATTACAAATAGTATTTGAGGTACTGAGTTGTTACAATTTACATAATTGTGGTACCTTTGTATTACAAATAATCTTTCAGGTACCAAATTGTTACGAGTTATATAATTGGAGGACTGTAGATGAAATTCACCCCTTACAAAACCCAAATAGGAATCAAAGATAAAACCATTTTTGAGCTCCTTATAGCTGGATTTTCTGGTAAGATGGTAAAATTATTATCTCACCTCACAACAACAAGGAGATATCCTAAATGTCATTAAAGTAGACGAAACAGGAACGCTTATCTTAGATGAACAGGGGAATCCTCACCAGGATACAGTAGCAACATTAATCCATACTATTTCCTTATACTTCGTAGATAATCCCTCTCATTTAAAATAAAAACACCGAACTTCTTTCAAACCTTAGGTGAAAAAAAATTAGTGATTTCTAATGATACAAAAATACCTTTATAACCAGAGTTATGTTTAAGAAAGATTCCAATCAACCATTCTGGAAATAAAAACTTCTTGCAAGTTTACCAACCATTTTAGGCGAAAAAGTAAGAAATAAAATTAGAGAATCCTCAGGGCAACAAATCATACCCTATAATGATTTCACTTATGACGAATTAATTAGTCTCACCCAACAAGAGAGTCTCTAAATTTGCTAAAACTTAAAACTCCAAAAACACACCAAATGAGAATTAAAACGAACCAAATAAGAATTAGGTTCTTTTGGTCATGCTAAAGACATAAACAACCATAGATAATTATGAGATAATATCCTTCGGTAGAGATAAGAGAATTCTTATTCTTATTTATTATTCTTTTCCTCTATTAATTGAAGAAATAATTAGAAAATAAAACAGCAAATACAAAAATGAGTAATAAACCCTACAAAGGAAAGAAATCTTCTAAATTATGTGATGAGTTTTACAAGAAACCTCATTACAAAAAATTTAAAAAACAAAATCGCAAGAAACTAGTGTCCAGTAGCAAGTATAAAGATTTACTTGTTACAAATGTGATAAAAAATGCTACACTTCTAGATTCTATAAGATAAATAGAAAATTATATGAACTCCAACTAGATGAAGAAGCCATGTCTAGAATCTCCAATTTACTTATAGAATCTTTTGATTCTAAAGATAAGAAACTCTTACAGATAGATGAGTTAGTTACTAGTTCATCTAGTTTTCCAGATGGTGAACCTGAAAAACAAATAAATATTCTTACAAAAGAACAAGAATTCATTTTAGATGTTATAAAACACAAATGATTCTCAGATTCAAAAAGAATACTTAAATAAACTTCTAAGTTCTATTAGTCAAAACAACTTAAAAAAAAACAAAAGAAAAATCTTTCATTCTTTCTAGCACATTTAAAAGTAACCCATATCCTTAATAAGAGTAAGAAATGGGTTGAGAAGAATAAGTCCTCCAATTTTGAATTGGTAATAATATGATATTAGAATAATATTTTGTTTCTTTCTTTCTGATAGCCAAATAAATATATATTTTTTTTATGAGCATACATAAATGTGACTAATGCGATGAGAGGCTTTGGTTTCTGTGGCCATGGTGGAATTTGGGATTGTACTTCACTTCACTTAAACCAATTTGAGCTTTTCTGCTCAATAATTCTGTAAGTAAAATACTTTGAAGATAATAATATGATACATAGTTAAAATATTTTGAATATAATAACATAATACACTCTTAAAATGTTTGTTTATGATTAATTTATGTACAGGTATGATGGTGGATGATTCTTCTGTAGGCAAATGGTAAGATGGAATTGTTTGCTTAGTTTTTAAGAACAATGTCAGTTAGAAGCTCATACAATTGCCATAAGATTTCTATTATATTTTTTCTGCATATTTACCCACTTATGAAAAGCAATGAACATATTCTATGAAATTTATAGATGCAAACCCATTTTGGGTCAGAAATAAAATATCAATAAAATCAACCAATTATTAGTCATGTACACAATAAATTACAATCAAAAGGAAAATCAAATATAATTTTCCCTTAATCATGTAATTCAATAACCATTTTTAGGCTAATTATCAATGTCTTGTGATTTTAATCAATTATCATAGTAAAAAAAGAAAAAAGGATATATCAAAAACACTGAT